>VXAV01008737.1:32116-77121 GCA_013399715.1 Alectura lathami | reverse complement strand
TTTTTTTTTTTTTTTTTTCTCTTCAATGAATTGATTTCTCTGTTTCATATTTCATATTTTCAAAACAGTGGAATTTAGCAGATTAAGACTATTGAATTTGGAAAACTCTGGCAATGAACTCTTTTCTTTTGACTTAGAGAAAGCTAGCTGGCTGCCAATTAGTTTGTAATACAGTCCTGTTTTTTATAGTAAATTAAAATTAACACATTATCTAAAATGAAAGGTGGGTGAGCATGGCAACTGAAGCTGAAGTGTGAATATGTGCAAAAAATAGGATAGGCTAAAGTAGTTTATTTTTTGGACATATAGAAGCAGAATATATCATACAGTGAGGAACTTATTAGTTAAGTGTCTGGATGTGTTGTCTACTTCCATCTATTTCCATGCAAACACTTGCATAGAAACAAGAATGAACAGGTTATTTCAGGATCAGTGCTACTTTTACTGTACTTCATAACAAAACCTGTTATTCTGAAATGAAGGCAAGATCAGACTCTGGAAAAATACCAGTAAAACATCCAGCAAGACAGAAGTTACTAACATGAAGGGGAATGAAGGTTTCTAAGAAGCTTATTTATGAGATGTATAGTTTAGAAGTTCAGATACTTATAGTTTGATTCAGGTCTATCAGCATGGATTCAACAAGGGGAAGTCACGCTTGACCAGTCTAATAACCTAAGATGAAATGACTGGCCTGGTAGATGACGGAAGAGCAGTTATTGTTTTCCTGGATCTCAGTAAGGTCTTTAACACTGTCCCTCATAAGATCTTTATAGAGAAAATATTGATATATACACTCAATGGGCAGACAGTGGGGTGGATAGAAAACTAGCTGATTTGCTTGGCTCCAGGAGTGTGTACAAAGTCTAGTTGGAGGCTAGTAACTAGTGGTGTACACCAGGAGTCAATACTGAGTCCAATCCTGTTTAATGTCTTCATCAATGATCTGGAAGATGGGGTAGAATGTATCCAAAGCAAGTTTGCCAATGATACAAAACTGCGAGGCGTGGGTGATACACCAAAGGGTTGTGCAGCCATTCAGAGGTACCAGGAAAGGCTGGAGAAACAGGCTGACATGAATCTCTAGAAATGCAAAGTCCTGTACCTGAAGACAGGTATCTCCATGTAGCAGTACTATCTGGGAGTCATCCAGCTGGAAAGTAGCTTTGCAGAAAAGTACCTGGGACTCATGGTAGATACCAAGTTGACCATGAGCCAGTAGTATTCCTTTGTTGGAAAAAAGATCAATAATATCCTAGGCTGCATTAAGTGACACTAGCAGGTCAAGAGAAGTGATCTTTTCCCTCTATTCGGCACTGGTGAGGCCATTCCTGGTGTACTTTGTCTAGTGATGGGCTCCCCAGTACAAGAGAGGTATGGAGCTACTGGAGAAGGTTCCAGTGAATGGCCACAAAGACAATAAAGGGACTGAAACATCTCAACTATGAGAGGCAGGTTAGACTAGATGACCTCCTGAGGTCCCTTCCAGCTTCAGGCATTCTGTGATCCTATGATACTTGTCTTCAAAGTCATAACCTACAGGGACAGACTTTGTTCTTCACCAAGCCTGGAGAAGGTGCAGTGCTGGATGCTTGCGCTGAGATTTATTGAAAAATGACTAGTGAGATTTGTCACAGAAGTATTTAGACCAATTTTGTGACAGTTCAGACTGTGAAAAGAACAGTTATACAATGTATTAGTCATATCAAGATACATAAACATTGCAGTTTAAAGGGAATGAAGCACTAACAAAATACATAGAGCAGCTGAAAAAAAGGTTTTTAAATAAAAGATAAAATCAAGATTTTAATCATCACAAAAGCATGAATTTAAAAAAAATTCAAACACATCACTGAAAGAAATTTTAGCAAGACTTGTACTGTAGAATAAAATGGCATAGAAGATAGAAGAAAATGGAGATTGGAAGGAATAGATAGAAAGCAAATATCAAGGTGTGCATTCATAAGGTAAGACACGAAATAAAGAAGGATTTAAATATGCCAGGTATAACAGGAATAAGAAAACATTGTTTATACACGTTCAGAAGAAATGTAGTATTGTGAAAATACAGAAACTCTAGGAAAATGCAGTAAGTAAGAAGAAAATAAAAATCTGCAGTGGCTGAGTTTCCAAATAGCTATTTTTCTTGTTTTTCTCTTTAAAAATAAAGAAATAAGAGAATATTATGCAAGAAGCATAAACAGTGATTAATGATAATACCTGGAGAGACAGAATCCAAAGAGTAAACAGAGTATCTGACCACATGCTGTTAGAACAGTGAATAATTCATAGTGAACAATCAGGATCCCACAGCTGTGAAAGTTATTGTAGGATCCACCTCTGGCAATAGGCTGTTGCCCCACTAGCTAATTTTTAAAGCTAAGTTTATGAGTCTTTTGAATAGCGGAACAGTCAGAAGCCCTGCAAGAGAAAAACACAGTGTGGTAAAATTACAGGACTGAGGGGTATAAATTGCCCTGCCTTCTTTCTCTTAGTTGCAAAATCCAATTAATGTGATTATAGAGTCCTGAAACGTTTGTCCACCAACAAACATCAACTGTTGAGAGGTCATGAGAAATTAAACCTTCAGTTTTGTCATTATATCACGAATAAAGAGTTTTGTGTCACAGATACGAAGAAAGAATGAATAAGGATCTGAAGCCAAATGTATGTAATAGATTTCTGTGGCATAGATTTGTTGAAGAATGGTCTAAGACATTGACATCTGTCAGAAAGACTTCATATGGATTTTTATAAACACGTAGACATATGTATCTACATATTTATACGTTCATTTCTGTGTATACACACTGCGTTTTCTTTCACAGAATCACTCAATAACAGAATGGCTGAGATTGAACAGCACCTCTGGAGGTCATCTTGTCCAGTCCCCTCATTCAAGCAACTTGCTAGAGCTGCTTCTGTACTGTCTGTTTTCCTAATAGCACATCCCTGTAAAGTTTCAATGGAAAATTTGTCCAGATACAGATCTGCTTTGACTAATGCCATTAAAGCATAGAAGAGTCTAATATATATTAGAACATGGAGCTATGGTGCAAGAGCAATGAAAATATTTAGACAAAACAATCCCACTCTGCCATTCAGGCAAGGTGACATATACAGGCTGAGTCTATCAATTTCACTAGTGCCTACATCTCTTATTAGAGAGGAATTCCATTTTGTTTTATTCTTACGAGTTTTAGCCTTTTTGCAGTGAAACCATTATTTAAAAATCTAAGTAGAAGAAAGGCAGAAACATCCTTGTTCATGCAGGATACTAGATCAACCCCTCTCCAGGAAAAACTGTTAAAAGTTAATTTACAATTATCTGTGAACTTTCTTATTGGTGAATGAAAACAGTAACTATGCAATATGTCAATAACACAGTGGATACTTAACATTTAATCTAATCTCATTTTAAGTCATTCATATAGATTAGTTTCTATGAGCTTCATTCACCTGTCTGTATGCTACTCATTTTAAAAATCTTTCTGCTTGTCACTCTGCTACCTAACAAATTCTCATCAGTTCTGTATTCTTTTGGGAGATTTTTGAAGTGCAATCTGTTATGTGAAATATATGTTACTGAGTTAAAAAAAAATACACACACAAGACTATGAATTCTCAAATCATGGTGTCAGTTTTTAGAATCAAACCTTGCAAAACTTCCTGCCACCTATGAGCAGTTATCTGGCTTTCCCAGGTTCTCTGTTGTAGCTGCTTATAGGTAGCTGCCAAGAGCTGGTTTAAGTGTGTTTTCTGTCTTTGCATCTTGAAGAAGCTCCAGGTGTTACAGACTATCAGGGAGCAGCTTCAGAAGACAAGTGTCTTGAGCTAGTTAATGTCCTCACTAATCCTGGTTTCCTTTAAAAACAGTCTCATTAAGACTTTTTATCATCTCTTTTCTTTTTGTGGCTTGAAAAAAAAAAAAAAAAACACATCTGAACAATTTATTTAATAATTTGAAAATTCCAGAGTAGAGATGGATGCATATATTTGGATGCCAGTTGTTGGCATCTAATCTGTACTGGGACCAGTGCTGTTTAGCATCTTTGCTGGCGACATGGACAGTGGAATCGAGCACAACCTCAGCAAGTTTGTGGTCGACACCAAGCTGTGTAGTGCTGTTGACATGCTAGAGAGAAGGGATGCCATCCAGAGGGACCTGGACAGGCTTGGGATGTGGGCCCATGCCAACCTCATGAAGTTCAACAAGGCCAAGTGTAAGGTCCTGCACCTGGGTCGGGGCAATCCCAAGCACAAATACAGGTTGGGTGGAGAATGGCTGGAGAGCAGCTCTGAGGAGAAGGATTTGAGGGTGTTGGTTGATGAAAAACTCAACATGAGCTGACAATGTGCGCTTGCAGCCCAGAAGGCCAACCACATCCTGGGCTGCATCAAAATAAGTGAGACCAGCATGGTGAGGGAGGTGATCCTGCCCTTCCACACTTCTCTTGTGAGACCCCACCTGGAGTGCTGCTTCCAGTTCTGGGGCCCCCAACACAAGGATACTGAGCTGTTGGAGGTGGTCCAGAGGAATGCCACAAAGATCATCAGAGGGCTGGAGCACCTCCCCTACGAAGGCAGGCTGAGAGTTGGGGTTTTTCAGCCTGGAGAAGAGAAGGCTCCTGGGGGAGACCTGATAGTGGCCTTCTAGGACCTGAAGGGGCCCTACAGGAGAGCTGGGGAGGGACACTTTGGAAGGGCATACAGCGATAGGACAAGGAGTAATGGCCATAAACTGGAAGAAGGGAGATTTAGGCTAGATATTAGGAAGCAATTATTTCCTTTGAAGGTGGTGAGACACTGGCACATGTTGCCCAGTGAGGCTGTGAATGCCCTCTCCCTGGAAGTGTTCAAGGCCAGGTTGGATGAAGCTTTGAGCAACCAAGTAGTGGGAGGTGTCCCTGCCCATGGCAGGGTGGTTGGAACTAGATGATCTTTAAGTTTCCTTCCAACCCAATCCATTCTATGGTTTTGTGATTCTATGAATTTCAGTTATGACCACTGATCATGAAAGGTTTCTGCTCATTTTTAAGACCTCACCTATATTGGCTGTAAACCGTATATTGGACAAGCAGCAAAGCTGCTTGCACAAAGGAAGAAACAACTGAACACCACAAACTCTGGTGCATTCTGGAAGCAACAGAAAAACAGTAAAAGAGTTATTGGTTACATTTTCCCCAATTTTTACAATTTTTACCAATGTTAGAAATAGGAAAAAACTCACAAATAAGCCATGTTTAAATTGTCAGGTCCATGTTTATTTCAGGCATCAATGAATTTGGTTCCTATATTGTATCTCAGATATCCAAAGAAAACAAAAAGAAATTTCATCAGTGTCCCACATCTGCACAGTTTTAAAATCTTGATTTAATCCTAAAAGACCAAATGATTATTTGAATTACAAGTATACTAAATTCAGGATGCTGAAGCTATTAACATTTGGTCTTCATGTTATAATCCACAATCAAAGATAATTTACCTAGAAAACAGATTTACTGGAGAAAGGAAGATGTCTCCTCAGTTGAGGAAGATCTGGTTAGAGATCATCTAGGCAAACTCAACATACGCAAATCCATGGGCCCTGATAGGATCATCCATGGACGATGCACCCACGAGTGCTGAGGGAGCTGACAAATGTGATTTCTGAACCACTCTCTGTCATCTGTGAATATGATCATGGTCATATTGATATGACCAATCCAATATGGTCATGGAGAATGGGAGAGGTGCCTGAAGACTGGAGGAAAGCCAATGTCAAGCCGGTCTTGAAAAAGGGCAAGAAGGAGGACCTGGGAAACTGCAGTCAGTCTCACCTCTGTCCCTAGGAAGGTGGTGAAACAACTTATTCTGGATGTCATCTACACGCAAGTTGGAAGAAAATAAAGTTATCAGGAGCAGTCAGTATGGATACAGCAAGCAAAAATCATGCTTGATTTCTAGCTGTCTATGATGTCATGACTGGCTGGGCAATGAGGGGAGAGCAGTGGATGTTGCCTACTTTGACTTCAGCAAGGCTATTGCCACTGTCTCCCATAATATCCTTGTAGATAAGCTTAGGAAGTGTGAGATAGATGAGTGGACATGGAGGTGGATTGAGAACTGGCTGACTGGCAGAACTCATATTGTTGTGATCGGCAGCATAGAGTCTAGCTGGAGGCCTGTAGCTAGCAGTGTTCCCCAGGGGCTGATACTGGGTCTGGTCCTGTTTAACATCTTCATCAATGACCTGGAGGTGGACTCTCAGCAAGTTTACCGATGATACAAACCTGGGAGGAGCGGCTGACACACCAGAAGGCTGTGCTGCTATTCAGCAAGACCTTGACGGGCTGAAGAGTTGGGCAGAGTGGAACCTTATGAGGTTCAACAAGAGCAAGTGTAGACTCCAACACCTGGGGAGGAATAACCGCATGCATCAATACAGCTTGGGGGCTGGCCTACTGGAAAGGAGCTCTACAGAGAAGGACTTAGGTATCCTGGTGGACAACAGGTTGACCATGAGCCAGCAGTGTGCCCTTGTGGCCAAGAAGGCCTGGGGTGAATTAAAAAAGATGTGGCCAGCAAGTTGAGGGAGGAGATCCTCCCCCACTATTCTGCCCTCGTGAGGCCACATCTGGAGTATTGTGTCCAGTTACAGGCTCCTCCATTCAAGAAAGACAGGGAACTGCATTTTTCCGTTGTTTGATTAACTCTGTTTTTCAGTCTCCTGCATCAAACTCCTTGTGCTAATCACATAGAGGAGGGCTGCAGCTGACCTAGAGTAATATGCATTTATAAAAGGCAGCACAGGTATGCTATTTTGCATCAATTACAGGTCAGATCCTGTGTTCAGAAGACAGTGAATATGCACTCATTCATGAAATTACCTTTGATATATTAACATAAATGCAACTGACTGGGACGTAAGTACCATTTTGAGTGCTCAGTGTAGCTGCCCCTATCCAGCCTGATTTCCCAGGCCTATGCACTCTGGGTTTCACATTGGTTTAAGCTGACACTATTGTAATAATCAGTTTTCTTCCTGCCCTTGCAGTTTCATCTCTAATTATGTGGTCCTGAGTGGCTTATTTGACTGCTTTGTGAAACTAATGAGTCATCGAGGAGATGGTGAGAGCCAGGAGAATACTAATCCAGCTACAACGTGTGTGTGTGACTTCCTTCAGGCTGTGAGCTGAGCTCACTCATCAAAGAGTTAGATGTATGCTGTTGTTGACATAAAGAAGCAAGAAGGGATGCGAAGGTGGACCACAGCAGAACCATATTCTGTGTTTATAATGCAACAATTTATCTTACTCCCATTTCTCTGTATTACCTGATTCTAAAATCCTGTTTTCTTCAAAAGTAAGGAAAGAACTTCCCTGTAATCATGTATGTTCTAATTCAGGATAGCCTTGCTGTTATAATTGTATCAAGAGACTTAGACACATGACCTTGATAGTAGCAGTTTCTGGCATCTTTTTAATGCAGCCAGCCCCTATGTTAATGTAAGCTTTTTACATTTTTTTTTGCTACATTCATCTTCACACCTTCCTTCCTCTTGTATTTGATTCTTGTTTTTAATCAAGTTTCCTTACCTTATTTTTTTTTTTTTTCTGCAGAAAATGACTAGATAGATACATAAAAGATCCCAAAGTAAACTAAGAGTCCTAAAAAAAGTAAGAACTATGGGAGCAGAAAAGGCTGAAGAAAAATTTTGGTCCCAATTGTATGCTTTTCATACTAAATCATATCAAATCACAGGAAACCGGGAGTTTTGACCTACAGTCATGCCTGGGTGAGGTAAGAAGGCATTTCCTCAGCATAAAGAGTAGGTGGCTTTAGAAATACAAAGACATAACATGTTAAGAAACAGACAAAATAGTCTCAGACAAAATTATTTTATCATAAAATCTTATAATATGGCTCAGATTAATATCTGAGTAGCCTATCTGTTTGTCATTCATCCTGTAGTCAGATCTGGTTCTGGAGAGTTTTTGACTTGCACAATTAAAACATTTCTTAGTGTGGTGAAAGTCTTGTGTTTGGTAAATGTTGCTTTTTTGTAAATTTCTACATGAGAGTTACATGAAATTATTTTCCTCTATACTGTGGCTAACACCAAAATACATCAAGATGAGATATAAAGTGATAAACTTACAAAAAGGGATTTGGCAGAATGGAATGTATGTTTCATAAAATGTTGCTATAGACTGAAAAAAATAAGTTGTCTTTAGAATTTGAGGTTTGTGATGTGTTTTTTTTTTTTTTTTTTTTTTTGGGGGGGTGGAGTGGTCTTTGATTTCTGACTTGTGTTGGTGTTTTTTGTTTTGTTTTGTTAAACACAACACATTCATTGTATGTTATATTTGTTCGCATTCAGCAGTTAAAGTAACTTGAAAAACCCTAGTCATATATGGTGTACCCATGTTCTGATGTCCTAGATGTTCTGATAGTTTACATGGAGGAGCTACACTCTTGCAATCATATGAAACAACCTGTGCTAAATTCACGCCACATGCATTATACTTTTATGGACTGGTTTATAGTTATTTACAGTTTTTGTTTCTTAGCCAAGTGTCTTTGAAGTTTTGAAGTAAACTTTGAAGTTTTGAAATAAAAAGCTTCCTATATTATTAAAGCAAAAGAAAAATAATTTAATTCATTGGACTTAAGAAATAGAAAATGGAAATAGAAAAAGAGTTGTTGATAAATTCTTCCATCATTTCTAACATTTATTTCAGAACAAAAATTTGGATAACTTTGACATGAAGGATAAAAAGAACATATTGAATTAAATTTTACAAGTTTTCAGAGGAACATTTACTACTGGCTTTAAGTTATGGATCATCTGCTTACACATTGGCAATTGGCTATTGGCCACTCTGACACAGCTGAAACATCTACTTGAATCAGGACAACTAATTTTATATTTTAGAAAAGAAAGTTGTTTCAGCTTTCAAAGCATAGAGAAGCAGGAATTCAGTTACTTTTACTAACCACAGAGCTGAATAAGATGTTTTCTGCTTTGCATATTCATAATGATGAGTACAATTGCATGAGCAAGCAGTTGAAACAGTGACAATGCTCCTACCTGTTTTATTAGCAGAAGCATCCAGAAATTTACTGCTGATGCATTCACATTGCAAGGCCAAAAATGGTTAATATTGGTGAAGACAGTAATGCCCTGGAAGAGCAAACATTCTCACAATGAATCACATCTGATAGAGCCTACAAGCCATGCCACTGTTGGCCATCTGGCAACTCCATGACCCTGTAAATAGCTGCTGCTTCTGACAGCTCACAGGTGTGTTTTTTTCTTTCCACTTCCATCCCACAGGAAATGCTTGAAATGCATTTCTTGAAATGCTCAGCATTTAAATCAGCATGGCCAAATAATGTTTGCTCAAGACTGCTAAAGGTAAGATAAGAATAATAAGGTTTTAAAGTCATCGGTGTATCTGAAAACAAAAATTCTAGTTCAGAATCTGGTGGTCAGGAAACTAAGTTCAGCAAATGGTCAGTAGGAATTAAACAAAACATATCATAACCATCTATATCTAGGCTTTGTTTCCAGTCTCATCACATTCCAACATCCTCTGTTCTCACAGTCTAGGACATCTTCTGCAGTGCACTCCATCCTTATATTAAATCAGACTGCTATGCAAAATGATTTAAAAGGGTCAGAAGAAAATGAAATGGGTGTTAAAGAATGCTGCCATAAAAGGATTTGGTTATATTTTCCAGTTGCAAAATCAGAGCACCCACCCCTCAAACAAATAAAGTATATTTCATTTTGAATTATAAATGGGAGATTAGCACTGCAGGTAGAAGAAGGTTTTGCTGAAGAAACCATTAGCTGAACACATTGGATTTTAATTGCCTAAGAGGGTGAAGTAAAAATGAAAAATACATATGAATAAACTCATTTTTTTTATAGTTTTATGTTGTACAGGCAAAAAGTAGATAGAAACATGCTAATGCAAACAGTTAAGTAAATTCTTGTTTTCTTCTGTTTTTGATGCTGCTTATCTAAGGAATCTGTATGATCCACATTGTCCTAAAAACTTTCCAGCTATACATAACAAGGAAACAAAAGCTAAAAAATATCTTCACAGAGAAAACCATAGTCAAGCATTCCTCAAAAGTACAGTTAAAATAAGAAAAGAAATAACACAACAGAAACAGAGAAATCTAGTAACAACTTGTCCCAATTATTTTATGTAATATAATTCTATATTTCTATATTCATATTTCTATATCACTAGTTACCGCAAAAAAAAAAAAAAAAAAAAAAAAAAAAAAAGAGGAATAAACCATTTGCTCACCTCAGAAAAGACACAGTGAAACAGATCACCCAAGTACAGCTCATCACGTCCAGAATTGCAGACTGAATTATACCAGAAATACATACAGATATTTATTAACTCATTCTGACTTGAGAGAGAATGAAGATCACAATGTGATAAAAGTTATTTAGAATCTAAATCCAGGAGGTCTCCTAACTGATCCAAACTGTAGTTATGGTGTTGTGCCCCAATCCAGAAGTGGGAACATTTCATAATCAATGTTGGCCTACTTTATACTGTATACAAAAATGAGCAAGTGGGTGGAAAGGCAGACAAAAGAGTCCTTGAGAGCTTTTCCTGCCACTGAGACAATCAGAAGCTTGGTTGATGGATGCCGAGACTGTGTGGGATCAAACATGGAACAGTATGTCAACCCCTCTCCACCAGCAGTGAGCTGTAAGTTTTCCAGGTTTCTTGGTATAAGCAAAATCTGCAGCAAAGCCAGATCTATTTTGTTTTCCCATCAATTTTTTTCTCCCAGATAACCAAAGCATGAGCAGTGAATTTTACGACAGTTATAGTGATCTGAATTTCTATTCTGTGAACCTGCCTTTCCCTCCCTCTACTTCTCTCTCTGTTGTTGCATGTCTCTGTCTTCTCCAGAACTTCTGGCAATACAAGTATGAGGTGAGCCATTCAGGGAGCTGGTCTGCAAATTTGACCTAAAATCTCAAAATATGTTCTCTTAAGAGAATCTCCTTGGAACCACTAGCTTATGCAAACATGATTTTCTGCCTGCAATCAATAATTTAAAGTGTGACATGTCTTGTCCAAGTATTTACTAGCTTTTCTTCATGCATCTGTTCTGCAAAGAAGAAATTAGTAAAGGCAAAATTCTTACAGTTTCAGATGCAGAGAGAAATTTGACTCCTGACGTGGCTTGCTGTAGTCTGCATGCTTGGCTTCTCCCTGGCCTGGGACAGGACATAGTAAAAGGGGACAGTTGATTCCTCAGGTAAGGAAATCACAGCACTGTGCTAGTCAGTTGAGAGCCAAGTTCACTTTAAATATTTAACAGCCATTTTGATATTTATTAATGTTTTCTCCACTTGTGCACTCTATTAGAAAAGTCATTTCTTTCTGCCCACTGACCAGAACTAGTCTTTCTGTAAGGTGGAATGAATCATAGAATCATAGAATCATAGAATCATAGAATCATAGACTCATAGAATGGCTTGGGTTGGAAGGGACCTCAGAGATCATCTAGTTCCAACTCCCCTGCCGTGGACAGGGCTGCCAGCCACTAGCTCACTACATCAGACTGCCCAGGAACCCATCCAGCCTGGCCTTGAACACATCCAGGGATGGGGCAGCCACAGCTTCTCTGGGCAGCCTGTTCCAGCGCCTCACCACTCTCTCAGGGAAGAATTTCTTCCTGATGGCCAACCTAAACCTCCCCTCTTTCAGTTTTAGCCCATTCCCCCTTGTCCTACCATTATCCACCTGTGTAAAAAATCGGTCCCCCTCCTGCCTGTAAGCTCCTTTTGAGTATTGGAAGGCTGCAACGAGGTCTCCCCGGAGCCTTCTCTTTGCCAAGCTAAACAATCCCAGCTCCCTCAACCTTTCCTCATAGGAGAGGTGCTCCAGCCCTCTGATCATTTTGGTGGCCCTCCCCTGGACCCGCTCCAACAGCTCCACATCCCCTCTGTACTGGGGGCCCCAGGCCTGGACACAGCACTCCAGGTGAGGCCTTACAAGGGCAGAGCAGAGGGGGACGATCACCTCCCTCTCCCTGCTGGCCGCCCCTCTCTTGATGCAGCCCAGGATGCCATTGGCCTTCCTGGCTGCGAGAGCTCACTGCCGGCTCATGGCCAGCTTTTCGTCAATCACGATGCCCAAGTCCTTCTCTGCAGGGCTGCTCTCCAGGAGTTCTTCTCCCAGTCTGTACACATACCTGGGATTGCCCCGACCCAAGTGCAACACCTTGCACTTGGCCTTGTTGAACCTCATCAGGTTCTCATGGGCAATGCTCCTTACAAAAACTGAGAAGAAAGAAATGGCCCTGTATTTTGGATGAGTTGTTACAATCTGAAAATTATACAGCCTATGCTACTGTCTTGGGGTTCTAACTTCCTTTGTCAGGACTGGCCTCTCTGTTGGACATGCCATTCCTCTTTTCCTAGTGTCAGTGTGACCTTTCTGCTGAGGAGTCTGGCTTCCCACACACTAGTTTCTGTGACCTTTACGGAAGCCTCTGTAGAATGACTTAGAGGCATAATCAGCATATTTCACTCTTGCATACTCAGGTATGTAAGAAAACATTTTTACAGATAACTTCTGTATATTTGCAACAATAAAACAAGCAGAGCAATAAGTAAAACTAAAGATTCTTTCTGAGTGGAAAATCTGAACAAGTTAAAATAAATAACAATTAAAAAAACTTGAATAAAAATATATACTATGAAGTCACAAATGTTATATGCAACTGTTTGATCAATGCTGGGTTCAAACAGATTATTCTTTCCTTAGTTGGCATCAAGGCTATCTGAACCATCTCCATGACTATTAATCACACAATCTCCCATCTTCCTCACCTACTACCAAGATTTGACAAGGATTTCCTTTCTCTTTGAGACACACTAGCACACATTCATTTTGAGCCTTCCTTTTCTAGTAGGTCATACTGAAAAACCACTAAAAAATATATTTTCTGGTTCTCCAGAGACAAGCTGAACATGAGAAATGGATTTCTCCATTTTCCTTGTCTAGCTATGAACATTTTTAACTTAATTTATTTATTATTACAAGGAAACCTTTACCTAAAACAAAACAAATCAAAACAAAACAAAGAAACATGAAAAATTGACATAGGCAGTA
Organism: Alectura lathami; assembly: GCA_013399715.1. NCBI lineage: Eukaryota > Metazoa > Chordata > Aves > Galliformes > Megapodiidae > Alectura > Alectura lathami. Next base: position 63,976 of record VXAV01008737.1, on the reverse strand, counting down.
AAGTAAATGATTATTTTCTAATGTAAAATGATATTAAAAATGCAAATGAAGAAAAAAAAACTTGGGAAAAATAATTTAGAAAAAAATCTTTTGTTAATGTTAGATACAGAAACCAAGACAGAAGTGAAAAAATTATTGGAGAAAGTTAGGAAAACTCACTGAAGTCACTTATTCTGATTGCTATGCATTGGGCCAAAATGACAAATTCAGTCATGCAGATACCTATCTGTTTAAATGAAAATTATGTCTGTAGCTTCTGAAAATATTAAGAATGCACTAGCAAGAGCTCTTCTAATTTAAATGTGTTTTACATATAAGGTTTTTTCAGAACATTAGTAGCGTTGGAAGTAGCAAATTCAGTCTTAGGCTCAGAAAATATTCAGAATATTCAGAAAAGCTCAGTTTCTTTATTCCTTTGAAAGAATTCTGATTTAAAAGTTCTCCAGAGTTGTTTATAAAGCTAAATGAGTTCAGAAGTATATGTCCCATTCACAAAATACTTGAATACACACAAAATACTAAGAAGAGACTCCTTCAAAATTTTAATCAGATTGTCCAAAAGTTTTCTCAAATCAATTCAACAAAGACCTGCATTTCTTTTGTTCATGAATGTATTTCAAAATATGCCAAACTGAATGAAACAATAGTAATCTAAACAGCAGATAAATTAAATGTTCAGCTTTAGAACAATTGAAAGGAGCAAGTGGATCAAAAAATTTGGAAAAAACTTTTATAGACACAGTAAATGAAATATAAAAGGACATTCATGAATCAAAAAATAAAGAGGTTTATGAAATAAAACAAAATAAAAACAAATAGAAATAGTAGCAAATACTATTTATATGGGGTTTTCAAAAGCAGGCTGCATGCAGGCTTTATTGTTCTTCCATGGAAGCCAACAATAAGACTCCCACTGAATTATCAGGGAGCAGATCTAAACCAACGCTATGCACTTTCAAGATCCCATCACTAACAACATACTAAGCTGTAAAATGCCAAAAGAAAGCTTTCGTATTCCTTCAGATAGCACACAATCTTACTACATAATTCTCTGTGGACCTAGTAAGGTCACAGTTTACTTCAAGTGCATTTAATACATAAAGCACCTATGTTCAGTATGTTCCATGTGGATAAAAACAGTGGCCTGCAGATTAATTGTGAAATCATATTTGAGACTGAAGTCAAATATTATAGCTAGGATGAACTGTAGCAGCAGCTGCCATGATACTCAAGGTGGGAAGGATTTTGTCATAAGCATTATGAAAAGATACGATGAAGACCAAGGAGTACATAAAAGCTGAATTCCAGCCTCTCTTTGAGAATTCTTAACAGATGGAGCTGGACTCTAATGGTGCTCAGTGACAGGGCAAGAGATAATGGGCAAAAACTGAGTAAAGGAAATCTATTCAAATCTAAGAACTGTGTTTTTCCTGTGAGAGTGGTTGAATGCTGGAACAGGCTGCCCAGCGAACCTGTAAAGCCTTTATTCAGAGATATTTAAAATCCAAGTGGCTATGGCTATGGTTTGTTCTAGCTGAGCCTCCTTTTAGCAGGGGCTTCACTAGAGGTGCCATCCAACCACAACCCTTCTGTGACCCTGTGAATCTGTGGTATTTGAATACATGTGAAAGAACAATTGATGCGAGTATGTTAAAAAATGTCTTCTGATCTGCTGCTTAGAAAGTATACCCCGAAGTCCTTTAGTATGGTCACGGTTCTGCTAAACAGAAATAGAATATCTAACTTCCCGTAAGTAAAACATTCCGTAAAAACTTCCTGTTCTTTCCTTCAGTAACTGAATCAGGTCCTGAATGATTAGACATTCAGTGGAGGGATATATTCTAGGGATTAGGAACATTCAAGGAATAGATCAATAACAAGTAGAAAAATATACATGTACAAATAAAGAACACTTTACAGGAAGTAATTTGAAACATAGAGTTATTATTACGCTTTAAAATAGAAAAGATAAGCCAATCAATTTAATTATGAAGTAATTTTGAACTTGGAGAGCTAATTTACAGAATACATAATTAGCATATGTAGCTAATTGCTATAAGATATTATCTAATCCTGAGATTAAAAGGATTAATAAAAATGAAAAACATGAATATGTACAACTATAGCTGATAAGATGGAGTGTAAAATGGGAATACATGTCTCTTGTGTTGCCAAAATTAACAAAGAAAATCAATTAGGTTCCAGCAAAAAAAAAAAAAAAATCCAAATAATATGTCCTGATTTCAGCTGGGGTAATGTTAATTTTCTTCCCGGTAGCTGTTAAGGTGCTGTGTTTTGGATTTAGGATGAAAACACTGTTGACAACACACTGATGTTTTAGTTGTTGCTGAGCTGTGCTTACTCTAAGTCACAGACTTTAGCTTCTCACATTGCCCCACCAGCAAGAAGGCTGAGGGTGTACAAGGCGCTAAGAGGGGGAAGAACCAGGACAGTTTACCCAGACTGGCCAAAGGGATATCCCATACCATATGGTCTCATACAGAACAATAAAACCGTGGGAATTGGCCAGGGAGGAGGCTGGTGCTAGAAGGCTGGCTGGGCATGGATCAGCAGGTGGTGAGCAATCGCACTGAGCATCACCTGTTTTGTATATACACATATATATGTATAAAATTATTGTTTTCCCTCCTTTTTCTATCCTATTAAATCATCTTTATCTCAACTCACATCATTTACCTCTTTCTAATTCTCTTCCACATCCCACTGAGGGGGGAGTAAGCAAACTCGTGATGCTGAGCTGCCCGCTGAGTTAAACCACAACACTATGTCAGAAGTGTTATATAGCGATATTTTTGTCTGGTTTTGAAGCACCTGATAGTGATCTTTCCTTCACTTGCCTAGGATATCTATCACAATAATCACAAGGTTCAAAAAAAGATGCTGTCTATCCTAAGGAAGAGTTGTGTCACTCCCATTAATCACATGTACCAGATGACCTCACTTCTCCATGTTTACATACGTGTTTCACACACCAAGGACTTAAAGGTGAGATCCCTTGGTCTGGAAAGCTGACAATAGTTTTGAGAGTAGTTTTTGGACTCCTGGCTATATTGTAATATAATAACTGAAAAATTAATAGGTACAACTTACTCCAATAGGGATAATAGTTAAATTATATCAAATCGCCATGACTGGGCAGATTGCCATTCAAAATAAGGATGTCATATAAACCTTATCTGAGGCAGTAACTTCTTCTGCAAATTAAGTTTAAAACTATATCAAGGGTAATTTTTCATCTCAAATACTCAATGCCATGAAAATTATAAAATAATAAATCCTGGAAAGTTATCACATAGAATTTAGTGGAACTAGTATACATGGATTGACATAGCTTGTGAGAAAGAATTTAAGATATGGGGATTCTCTGGTATAAATTATTAATTTGGTAGTGTTGAAGGTAAAATCAATATCCCAGCTACACATTTAATGTAAAGTAGGTAAATTAAATTAAGGAGGTTTGCCAAGGTATTTAGCCTATTAAATGTATTTTCAGGTAGCAGAAATCTAAAAATCACAGTTTTTAAAAGGAAGTTATTAAAGGACTCATCTGAAACTCTGGGGTAGTAGAAACCTACTCTTATATCTCTTTCAGAATTCACTAAATATCTTCTGATTCTGGATTAGAATCTTACCATAAATTATTATTGTTGACTATGATCTGCCTCTGACTAAAAGAGGACTTGCAAGTTAAGGCACAGACCAGTTTTTGTGGACCTTAACATACAGTGGAGTGATTTAGCTATTATCTCCAGTACTTCCGACTATTCAGTGCAAACAGACATGACTAACATGCTGGACTTTCAAACCAAGGACATGTGATCCAATATGCTTAAAATAATGTCAAAAGGAATCAGAGGTATTTTCACTCAGCTATAGCTCACAGACTGAAAGGCAAAGCATCTTTACCAGACAACGCATTAAACACCATCTCTTTGGCTCCAAACATAAGCTATCAATTTCTCCTGCCACAATCAGCAAAGTAACAAGAAAAGAATGCAAAGCAGAGGATGTGAAGAGAATATGAACATGTGCTTTTCCTGGGAGTCACTCTGTGGCTGTGGGGAAAACAAAAAAGCAAACTAAACAAAACAAAAGCAATAGCCTTACAAAATTAAAAAGAAATAAAAGGATACTGGAAAGAAACAAGCAAAAACAACCAAACTAACAACAGCTGACCAAACAAATAAAACTCAATCCCAAACTCAAGTGAAAAACAAACAAACAAAAAATCAGGTATTTTCACCCTCTATTGTATTCCAGACTGTTGATCAGAGATGAACATTGTTGTCAGTAACATACTTTTCACTTCATGGAACTACATTTAAAATTTGGTGCTCTAATATTGGCTACTGGAGCGGTAATCAAGGTGGTGGGTGTGGTAACATAAGTGTCCGTGTTTCCAAACTGTTCAATCACAGCTTAGAGGAAGTTCAATAGTAACTCAGGTCCCAGTCAAAAGAAAAACTTGCCCAGTCCACACACTTTAAACCAAATCAGGATTCAACTGATTTTCCTAATTTATTATTGAGGTATACTTAACTGAGAATCAGTAAACTATACATTCAAGATCAGTATTAACAATACAACAGATAAAACACAATTGCAAATTTTAATAAGCAGCAACATATATTCCAATTTTTTTCCATAGTTCCAATAAATTTTAATCTAGCCTCTTATTCCCAACACTGTGTTGTGTGCACAAGCAGCCCTCCTTAAGCTATGGGGAATGCAGGCCTCCCTTGTTTGGATGCGCTGGAGACACACCACAGGTCTGGGAGATATGGGTGCCCCAGCCACCCATTCGCCATCTCAGAAGCAGGTGAAGCCCCCAAGAAGTGACTCCACACTTCTGGGGTGCAGGTCACAGGTTGCCCCGTGTTGGCTGTGGGTGAGCTAAAGGCAGTGGCTGGGGGTGCCCAAGAGAAGGCCATAAAACAAGCCCAGGTAGACCCCCAGTGCCATGGGACCATGGCTGGCCAGTGCTGCCCTGCTCCCCTCTTTTCCTGCCTACTGCAGATCTTCATTATGTTGCTATTTAATTGACTGGTTATGTTTGTTTATTTTAACCAAAAGTCTCCAGTTAATATCCTGGTTGCTGTCTAATTCAGTTAATGTTTGCCTTTCTCTTTACCATGATCAGTTTGGGGCAAATGCTCACTCAGCCACCTTGGACATCCCACTCCCCACATTCTTACAGGCACATTCCTGTCTTGCTGTTACCCTGGCCTTTTTGCCAAGGGTGGTCCCTGTGAGCATTCAGCAAGTGCTGATAACACACTGGGCTGTTAACCATGGAAACATACTGTGAAGATCAGAAGTGGCAATGAGCCAGGACTGTTATGCATCTGTAATTTCTAAGATATTGTCATATTTACTCTAATAAATTACGTCTGCAGCTACAGAACAGAAATTGTAAATCATACTAACAAAATATAGTATTCTTTTTTAATCTTGCTGTGATTTAGGGTTCTTGAACAACAAATGTCAGTAGATATGGCTGACCTTTACATTCTGAAAGTAAGTGAGCAGCTAGATTTAGCTTTTTTTTTAATGGATGCTTTACTCTCATTTTATAAATATTTTAACAGTTCTGAGGGAGAACCAAAATACAACTTTTTGAACAGAAAGACTGACAAATTCAGAGAAGACTACATAATGCAAGTCACAGCTTTGAGTTTGCAGAAGAAATTGAGCTGTTTCTCTACAGATAAATTAATATTATAACTAGTCCAGCTATTAGCAAAGAAAAATTGACACTCCCTTCCCTTTGTACAAGCTCTCATGGAGAATCAGTGAACATATCAATGCTCTGTGCTTTGTTAACAGCTGTATATATTTGTCAAGCTTCTGTAAAATCCTTAACCATCCAAATTAAAGGTAGCTTGATGCATGTGAACACCTGTGTAAAGAAAAAAATCCGCTATAAAAATCACTATTTTTCAGGATTGTTTGGTTTTAATGACAGAAAGGAATTTTTGCTTCAACATATCTAAGTTCTTGCCTTCTCAGTTCAGAAACAATTGGACTTTGAAAGCAACAATGGAGAAACGTGACAAAATAAAACAAACCTAATGACACTGTTGATTTGCTTTGTGCTTGAAAAACCAAGTAATCAGAATTACATATGTGCATGAGAATGCAATATACCTATACCCTTTAGTATACGCATGGTTGAGTAAATAGCCTTATAAATTTACCCAGTAGTTACATGTTCGTGGTAAGTGACCAGTCTAGTAAATCTTACAATGCAAAGAATCAAATGAATAAACAGTAACTACTGGATAATTCTGCACTTACACCAGTTTATAGCTTGGAACATTATGTGATATTTTCCTTTCACAGTAAGACTTTTTTCCCAATTTCATTACATTTTATTAAAATAATGTGTATTCCTCACTCTGCCACCATCAAAATCAAACAAACAAACCTAGGAAACATACAAACAACAAAAACAAAAACCAACTTATCATCATTGCAGTATTATTCTTCAAATTATTAAAAAAATCTTGAATTTTACATGAGGACCTTAGACTCTTGACATTACAGCTGCAATTGCATTTCCAGTAACCTTATCTCTAACAACCTTCCACCTGTTAAGAGTTCACTCTAATTTTTTGCCTCACAGAATTTAAAAGTGGTGGTATATTAATGAATTTTAAACCTACTCAATGCCTTTAAACCATTCCCACATGTATTTACTACAACAACAATAAAAATTTCATCTGGAAGGTGTCAGGGCAAATTGCAGGAAAACTTAGGAGATGGATCACATCTGTACGTTGTATATATTTTCTAATAGAAGAAAATTAATAAATGACTGATAGTATCCAGTTAATTGTTATGTATTTTGTTCAAGCTGTCAGAAAAACAGAAGAAAGTATACGCAGTGTTGTTCTGCTGTATTAATTGGGAGACAGTAGTGACTGGTATGCAGGAATGTGTGGGGAAACTCCTTGTCATCCCTGTAATGGGTACAGCAACCATTGGGAAAGATTATATCCTGTAACTTTTGCTTTCTATCTTTACCCCAAATTTACATGGGCTGTTATCCTCTCTGGGGTTTGTTTCTAATTATGAAATTCTTTTTTTGGGTCATAGCAGCTCTATAGCTCTATATGTTTACCTCCGGAAGACTAATTCCCAGGACTCAAAATAAAGCAACACTGAGAGGAATGTTTGAGTATGGACCACACCTAGAATACAATATCAGTTTCAGCACAACAGTTCAAGATGAATATTTTCCTGTTGCTAAATTGGTTAGTAGATACACTCAGAGAGACATAACGAAACTATGAAGTAGGTAGTTTAGCATTACCAAGGAGAGTTTTTAAAACTTTGAGATCAAAGTGGAATGATGATGAAAATACTGATTAGGAGCTGCCAGTGTGGTTCTGGAAAGAATCAAGATCATGCCTGACTAGTCTGCTGACATCCTTTGCAATGATTACGACCAAGGTGGATAAGGTGACACAGTAGGTGTTCTCCCTCAGCTTATCAGTGAAAGCTCTGGAGGCTCTTTGGTGGAGCCCTATTAAACAACATTATTCATTTTATATTTGAAGTCAGATATATAAACAAGGTCAGCAGGGAAGCTGAACACCAGGAACCAAAACATCAAGAAACAGTCATAGATATTTTGTTAGTTGCTTACACCATGTTTGTTCCTGAGATTTGCCAGACAGCTTTTGATGCTGCTGTTTGAATCAACTTTCCCCAGGAGGGAGACAAACAGCCTTATAGCAGAGGCCAGATCAGATGATTGAAGGCTCCAGGGAACTAAGTGCCATTGTCCCTTTTATCCCTCAAAGGGTGATTTATTGCACATTAGATAGGATAATTCTCAATGTATTAGCGATAAATGGCCAGATATGGCAGCAGGGGGACTGCAGGGTCTGCCTCTGTGAGGAGAGGCTGGGACTGTCTCGTGCTGGACACAGTTCCAGCCTCTTCCCCCAGTGCAGGGCACACCTGAGCTGGGCAGCAAAGGTTGAGGTCTCTGGGAAAACATGTTCAAAAAAAGGCTGAAAATAATAAAAGAGAAAGGAACAAGGTGAGACTATGTTAAATGCTGTTGTGGGTTAGCCCAGGTAGCTTAGTTGGTAGAGCATGGGACTCAATCTCGAGCTTGTGGGGTCATGCTCCATATTGGGCACCAAAGGGACTGCTGTGGTTTAACTCAGCAGGCAGCTAAGCCCCATATGCCCACTTGTTCCCCCCTTCAGTGGTATGAGGAAGAGAACTGGAAACAAAACAGAACTCTTGGGTTGAGACATGAAGTCTCTCCTAAGATGAAAAACAAGGGAAATAAAAACAAAAATACAATAATAATATGCATATATATATCTGCAGTGTAGTTACTTGTCATCTGCTGACCAATGCCAGCTAACAATATAACTGTTTGTTGACTGATGCTCCGCTAGCAACACAATGGACTATCCTCAAGCAGCAGCTGGCCCCTGGCCAACTCCCCACATCTTTGAAGTCCTCTGCATAGTGTCACATGGTGTAGAATAACCCTGTGCCTAATTACAGGCAGCTGCCCCACCCCCTGCCACCATGCCACAAAGGCAGCATCTCTTTCCTGCAGCTGTTGCTCAGCGACAACCAAAATGCGGGTGTGCTATTAACATTGTCTCAGCTGAAACTAGGACCAATGCTCCTTGTCTCAGAGGACCTGCAGCGCGTGGAGTACCCCTGCTGGAACAGAGGAAACAAGTATGAAAGAATGAGTGACAACAGTGGTAGCAGTTTGGAATAAGCAGAAAAACAGACCTTGATATTCATGCTAAAGTTAAGTGAATTGGTAAAATCTTGGCATTAAATTATGCATAGATTTGTAGATTATTCTCTTCAATGGGCAGGAATCCTGTTGTGGATACCTGCATACTTTATATGTGAGGACCTAGAACTCCACTCTGCAGCAGGAGTGTCCTTGTTTATAAAAATTGAGAGGTGGAGTTTCATCTTATGAAATAAAACAAATTATGTATTGCAGTGTCAGTACCTTCATGCAAGCCATATGTCTAAATTCCATTATACTCGATGCAGTCAATGGATTCTATAGAGCTATTTAGCTGGTCTACAAATACATATCTACATATTAATAGTTTTCCACACTTCTTTTACTATATTGACCAGATATTCATTGATTATAAAGGGAGAGAAGTCATCAAGAGCTTGATTCAGTTGCCCAGACATGGATAGCACATGCCTTCTAAGCTATCCTGGGATGTTCATTTCTGCACAGAGGTGATAGACACAGTCTTTGTGAGGCTCATGCCCATGCTGTTTAAGAGCAGCCACTAAAACACCAGCAGGGATGTGAGCCTATTCTAGTATCTCAAATGGCAGTTGATACATACCTATGTTTGGGCACCTTAATTGAGCTTTTGATTGACATGAAAACAAAAAAAAGGTGTCTTTAGAATCATCATAGAATGGCTGAGGTTGGAAGGGACCTAAAAGATCATCTAGTCCCAACACCCTGCAATGGACAGGGCTGCCAACCACTAGCTCACTACATCAAACTGCCCAGGAACCCATCCAGCCTGGCCTTGAACACAGCCAGGGATGGGGCAGCCACAGCTTCTCTGGGCAGCCTGTGCCAGCGCCTCACCACTCTCTCAGGGAAGAATTTCTTCCTGATGGCCAACCTAAACCTCCCCTCTTTCAGTTTTAGCCCATTCCCCCTTGTCCTACCATTATCCACCTGTGTAAAAAGTCGGTCCCCCTCCTGCCTGTAAGCTCCTTTGAAGTATTGGAAGGCCGCAATGAGGTCTCCCCGGAGCCTTCTCTTTTCCAAGCTAAACAATCCCAGCTCCCTCAACCTTTCCTCACAGGAGAGGTGCTCCAGCCCTCTGATCATTTTGGTGGCCCTCCTCTGGACACGCTCCAACAGCTCCACATCCCCTCTGTACTGGGGGCCCCAGGCCTGGACACAGTACTCCAGGTGAGGTCTCACAAGGGCAGAGCAGAGGGGGACGATCACCTCCCTCTCCCTGCTGGCCACCCCTCTCTTGATGCAGCCCAGGATGCCATTGGCCTTCCTGGCTGCGAGAGCGCACTGCCGGCTCATGGCCAGCTTTTCGTCAATCACAACGCCCAAGTCCTTCTCTGCAGGGCTGCTCTCAGGGAGTTCTTCTCCCAGTCTGTACACACACCTGGGATTGCACTGACCCAAGTGCAACACCTTGCACCTTGCACAGTGTCTTTATCAAGTACTGGACCCTATGCTACATATCTGTAAGTATAATTAAGAGTGAGCATATGACTAAAACAAATGAATGTGGGGGCTGCATAGTAATGTAATGGTGTTGTATTGCGAAGAAACATGATGTGCCTGATGTGATTTAAGGGATGAATTTCCTACGGAGTCTAGTCTCATAAATCTGTGTCTGGTCATAATAATATATGCAGTAATACAGTTTGACTTTGAAATTTTGACCTATATCTTGCGTATCTATGTTATGTTGCGTATGTCTTGTTACCTATGTGTAGTAAGACATTCGCTCAGATGATGACGTTAATCAAATGAATGCTAGTGTTACCGTGTGACAGGCAGGACAGTCAAAGATAATGGCAGAAGCATGGTTGTCATTCACTGTAATCACTTTGAGCACCTCTTCTAATTGTAGAAGTCGAACAAGACTTATATTCCTCTTTTGTTGTCAGTATACATCGAGTATTGCAATTTTAATACAGTTTTTTCTGTGTCCATATTTTTTGTGTGCCCTCTGAAACTAATAAATATGACACGAAACTTAAAATATTTGTACTGCTTTTTGAGGGAGTGTTAAAAGGGAGGTAACGTAACAACTGAATGTTCCCTCGATACTTGAAAAGCTGTTTTGTAGTGCATACATTTTCCATGATAGCAATGAGACAAATATGCAAGAAAAGCTGTTTGTGCTTGTGATATGAAGCAGTGTTACTATAGATCCCATCCTGAGAGCATCTAAAAAGCAGGCCCAGGGGATTGCTTCAGGCAGCTTGCTTATACAAGACTGTCAAAATTCAAGGACTTTCAGGACATTTTCTTAAATGAAAAAGAGACTGAAAATTGCAAATTTTCTTCTTTGAAGTACTTCTGTTTCATCTATGGTGATTACTAGGGTGTTTTGCTTTCCCTGAAGATTCCTCTGAACCTAAAATAGAACAGACTAAATTATTTCTCTCCTGTTTTAACTTGAAGTGCTTAGATATTTCTTACATAAATAAACAACAATTTCAGAGAGTACACAGCAAAACAAAAACACCCTATTTTTTTAAAGTCTGAGTTCAAAATTTAAAATAATGGCTACTTTTTCTGATGGTCATTTTTGTGAGACAGAAAAATATCAGAATATTTTCAACTGTGGATTTTGAATTACTGTAACTAGCTCTTCTAAATAGCCCAGATTGCTTAAGGTGCATCAAGGAAAAGAAAATTCATAGCACAGAACAGTGTGAATCTGGGTCATGTTAGCTCAGTTATGCCTTTCACATGTCTGAAGTCAAAACCCTATTTTCAGACAGAATATAAAGAAGTGAGTTGTTAAATCTTGACACTGTTCTTCACTCAGTCATTAGCAGAAAATTAATGAACAAATTCGTTCTCACTACTGAAATTACATCACATAATTTGTACTACCAGGCTTTTACTGTAAGCTTGTAGCAGGGAGTTGAATAGGATGCAAGGGCAGGATATCAGGGATTCAACTATGCAGATCAAGAAATGTTGTGGAATCCCTGTTTGCAAAGTTTTTTTTTAACCTTTAGCATGACTTTCTTAGTTCTTGTGTAGTATTCCCGGTAGCTCTTACCACCTCTCCTACTTGTTCAATTCTTTCTCTCTCTTAATCTCTCTTTGTCAAACATGAGTACTCCCCTGAGGTCCTAGTTAACTCTTTCACCTTGCTTTAACTAGTAATAGACTTATTCTGACTTAGCAGTCATTCTTAGCAAAGAACTGCTAGAAAAAGTTTCACGCTGTTGCAGCTGGCCCTTTGCAGTACCAGATAATGGAAGCAAGACAGAAAGCCACAGCTCGTCTTAGCAAATGTTCTTTCTTTTGTAATTTTATTTTATTTCTATGACATTTTATGCTGTTTTTTGTCACTTTACTTTCTTAAAAAATTCTGACTCTATCTTATGCCTAGATTGGGCTGACATTTTAAAAATCTTATTTTTGAACATAGTAATTTGCTTCTAGAAACACAAGAATTTATCCTCTTTATTGACAGAGACTGTTGTCTTCTTAGAGTATGTTTTCCAAATACATTCAGAATGTTCAGAACTCAGGTTAAAAACAGTATCCTGTCTTTACATGACAAATCTTGTATTAATCCATATTTTACCACTTTTAAGTGTATTCTCTTACCCAGACATAAAATATTCAATATTCTGACAAGTCAGTACTTGTTGTATAATCTATAGTGAGTTTAACATCTTGTCCTAGGTTTTAAGAAATTTTTTTTGTATTTATCTTTGCATATACAAATAATTGAGCTAGAATTTCTGCATGCATAATTTATAACAGGTGTAAATATTCTGTGGTGATTAGATAACTGCTAATATTTGCACTCACATTCACTTCAGGCACATGAATTCATATCTGTGATTTGTGAGCACAAAATTGCCTCAAACTGTGAAGACAGATGCAAGTCAAGCCTTGATTTCGCTGACTGGTAGAGGGTAGATTTGTTTCTCCAGGGTGCTGAGAACTTCAACGAAATATTAAGCATCTACTATCACTCTTGTGATAGTTGGGAGTGTAGAAGGATCAGCACCTTGCACAACTAGGGACAAAGATGTCCCAAATGCTTCCTTTGTGAACAGACTTGTTTTCAGGCTACAATTCAGAAAGCATATGTTTAACTTAAAGGGCAAATGAAGTGTCATTGGAATGAATGGACTCGTGTGCTTTAAATTAACCACATATTTAAGTACCTTGGTAAATCATGACAGTTTATTAGGAGATTTGTAATGAGGGAACAAGACCATTAACATCAAAAAGGCACAGGACATTGAGGAGAACTTAAATTAACCATCTCACACTAGCTAAAGAGTATTAAAGCTTTGTATGGAAGCTCTAATTCAGATGTAGAGTGGTCTTGGGTCGCTTTATCTTAATCCTCCTTGAGCTACAGTGAGGAAAGGTCACTTCAGGATGAGGGAAGTCACTGAATGTTTTAATATGCTTTAATTTTATTTTCTTTAGTAAGTAATAGGAAGTATTTTGGATGAAATAGATATTTGTAAGAAAATTACAGTTTATTGACTGCAAAATATTTCATATGCATCCTCTCAGGCTTTGACAAAACCTTGCCAGAATTCTTCAAGCCTGAGGTTTTGAGTGGAATCATAGTTCCTGCTCTGAGACAGCCTCCAGTTCTCTGACAAGGCTGTCCTGTGGCCCCTGAGTCTGTGGCTCTCAAGCAGGTTCCCCAGCAGTTTCCTGTAGTGCATGCTGAACAGGAGACTCAGCAGAGCACACCAGCCTCTATCTCCTTGATATGCTGAACCTGGGGCTAAAAGCTCAAGGAACAGCAGCTGTAGCTGAAAATCAGCTCCCCATCTCTGTAAGAAGGAAAGAAGAGTCAGAAACCCTTGTTGAAGCCAGTGTTGTCAGAGTTTCATGAGCCCAAACTGGGCTGAACTCCAAAAGCATTTATTTGGTTTATAACCAAACCAAAATAAAAATGAAACACCTCTCCTGAACTTGTTATACTCCCTACTGTACTTGTAAACTTTTTAAAAAGACTCTTCTAGAGAGGATCCATTTAATCAGAAATAGTTACGGCAGGGGGGTTGGAACTAGATGACCTTTGAGGTCCCTTCCAACCCAAGCCATTCTATGAAAATCAGAAGCTGGAAGCTTCTTACATATTATGACACTGGCAACAATAAAATAGTCATCAGTTTGTTTTTCCAGATTGAATTCTATATGGCTCAGTTGTATTTATATTAGACTATTATATATAATTACACAATTATATATACTTATAAATATACCATTGTCAATTACATCTACATATCAGTTACATCTGTAATTAAAAGAAGATTATTATAAGGACTGATAATAGAAGAAATTTTAAGTGTGACCGGCATAGGATGAATTCCTTTAGTTGTATATTGACCACCTCACTGCAGAAGATCAAAAGAAAATCCTGTAATGAATGACAACCTTTAGTATGCCCAATACACCATAAATGCAAATTAGGATAAAACATGTGAATCAGGAACTTAATGTAAAATATTGTAGTTAATTATTTTGGAAGGATGTTGAATATGAAGAATGTCATAATGTCCCACATACTAATGATGGGTTCTTATATGTGAATCCAAGGCATCCTAAGAAATATAAATGAAGGTTCTACAGAGAGAGAGGACTGACATCCATGCTTTTGACCCTGCACAGGTGTCAGGCGGTGTTTGCTGCTACATCTTAGAGTGCTGACTTTGCAGCCTCATGGGTTTTGTTCTTTCTCAACAGGCACCTGGTAAGAGATCTGTCCAGTGTTACTGTGCTATTGTGCGTATAATTGAGTTTACATTCATACTATTAGACAGGATTGTTAATGGTTAATTACCATAAAATAACTATAAATTATTACTGCCGACTTTTTTACTTTTTTTTTTTTTTTTTTGCTGGTGGTGTACTCAGGCATACTTATAAGTAAAGAAGGAATTTAAGACTGCTGTTAATAAAAATAAAAAGTAATTTCACTGAACTGCATTGATCGCCATTCTGAGCTTCAGTAATTATGAAAGAAAATAGAAAGGCCTGCTAAGAGGTTGTAGACGGGAGCCACATAGTCTAATGCTACCTTGGCACCTATCTCTCATTGATTAACCTCAGAAAATCTGGGCTTCTGTCCAGAGAAGAAAAGCACAGTAGAAGAAAGCTAAAGCCCTTCATTTTTGATACAGTCTAGCTAGGAAAAAAAAGTCTCAGTGTCACAATACTGAGTTCAGCATATTAAAAAGTTCATTTTGTTAAAGGGAGGCCTGTGGAGGTCCTTGATTCTAATTAATATCTTTACATCTACTTATATATATACCAAGAGCAGCTAAAATAAATAAATAAATAAATAAATACGAAAAAAAAAATGGAACAGTTTTCTTTCTACAACAGCTGTTTGTGAAGGGGCTTTAAATTTTCTCTGACAACTGGATCATTGAAGTTGTCTTGTCCCAGGAACACTGATTCTTATAGATCAGATACTCTGCCTCAGTCACCGTAACTGAATCACCTGTCCCACTGAAACATCTACTACTTAAAGATATTTCAGTTCAATGAATGTTACATTATATTATTCACCCTTAGATGCATACACTTAATTTATTTTGTTTTCTTTCTCACCACTTTGAAGTTGGCATATTACTCTTATATTAGAAATAAAGTTGATTGCTTTACCAAATTTTAATTATGATTGATAAACTGTATACAATAGAGAGAAGCTGCGTGGTTTTTGCAAAGTTAATGTCCATAAGTCCTATATGAGTGCATTGAGTTCATCAGGATGGTTAACATAATTATCTCCTCTCAAAAGATCCTTTTAAGGCCTTCTTACACTGTTGGAGTTGGCAAACGCAGATATAAATTACCTAATTCAGCTGCCGAGGAGCTAGCTAAAACAGAAGCAAGTTCTCAACTGGTGCATGCCGATATGACCTGCCACAAAGTCACTTCTAGTCTCAGCTACTTAGATGAATTTTCAAAGACAACTGGAGGTCAAGAGAAAGAAAAATGAATTACAACAGTGTACTAACCCTGGTGTAGGAAATATCCCCTGCTTGCAAACATGAATTAGGGAAGTGCTACAAATTTTGAGTTTCATTCTTGGAAATGAAAGACAATTATATGTGGAATTGTGACATAAATACTTATGGTATTTTTTATTTTCCATGTGAAATTAATACATGTCTTTTTAGAGAGTGATTTGTTTCTTTGGGAGTAGAATTGCTTTGGTACTATTTCTGTTCAGATCTAAAGAAATACATTTCATAAAGGATGGTCTTGTAGGGGTTAATCTTGTTGATCTACACCATCACTTGCAAAACAAATATAGTACTTTGAAGAGTAAATATTATTTCAGAGTAATAGCTCTTAATCGAACATTTTTGTTATGCATCTAAATTTTGCACTTTGCCTTGTAACTCGGAGATGTAGCTAGCTGAGTTCAAGACACTATATACCCTCTTGAATATAGTAGAGAGATAATACATGCGAAGGAGAAGGATAAAACTTCACAAAAAAGCCATACAATGTGATTAATCTAATATATGCTGATTATAAAAGTGAATTTGATGTGGCATAAAAAAAAAAAATACATAACTAGCAACCTATGACCACCAATTTTTTTTTTTTTTTTTTAAGGATCCATTGTCATTCCAATCTATATTATGGTTTGTTGTATTTGTTTAACTTGTATGTAATTATCATCCACTGTTGGTAAATGAAACATATTGATTTACCTACAATGAATATAGTAGAATCATAGAATCATAGAATGGCTTGGGTTGGAAGGGACTCCAAAGATCATCTAGTCCCACCCCCCCTGCCATGGCCAGGGCTGCCAGCCACTAGCTCACCAGATCAAACTGCCCAGGAACCCATCCAGCCTGGCCTTGAACACATCCAGGGATGGGGCAGCCACAGCTTCTCTGGGCAGCCTGTGCCAGCGCCTCACCACTCTCTCAGGAAAGAATTTCTTCCTGATGGCCAACCTAAACCTCCCCTCTTTCAGTTTTAGCCCATTCCCCCTTGTCCTACCATTATCCACCTGTGTAAAAAGTCGGTCCCCCTCCTGCCTGTAAGCTCCTTTGAAGTATTGGAAGGCCGCAGTGAGGTCTCTCTGGAGCCTTCTCTTTTCCAAGCTACACAGTCCCAACTCCCTCAACCTTTCCTCATAGGAGAGGTGCTCCAGCCCTCTGATCATTTTGGTGGCCCTCCTCTGGACCCGCTCCAACAGCTCCACATCCCCTCTGTACTGGGGGCCCCAGGCCTGGACACAGTACTCCAGGTGAGGCCTCACAAGGGCAGAGCAGAAGGGAACGATCACCTCCCTCTCAGACACTTGCTGATAATAGATACTGAAATAGAAAAAATATTCAGAACTCACCATTATCATTAAAGAATAGCATTACATTATTATGCAATTAGTTATATAATGCATAATAATTATATTAAGTATTATGTGCATATGTAAATATTCCTGAAAGAAAACTTAGATGAATAAGGGTATGTAGGAGGAGATTTTCAGCTCCTCTGAGGATGTCTGGTTAAGGACCTTCTCCAATGCAAAAATAGGCAATAAGAAAGGGAGGCAGTGATGGGAACCATGTGTGGTCAGTCACACTAATTAATTAGGGCACATGAGAATGCGGGAATGTTTATTCCAGTAGGGTTATCTAAGTGATGACTTCTAAATGGGGAGACATTGAGCCGATACAAACCTGCTCAGTTGTAGTAGTTGATAAGGAAAGAGATGGAATGTGGGAATGTTGATTCAGCCAAGATTGTCTGAGTGAGGACTGGGATGAAAAGAAGAAATGGAGGGGCAACTATAAGCACAATGATGAGACACAAACCTGACAAAGTAAAACCAGAAACTATGGCAAGAAATAAATCTCACAGCCACATTGGCTATCAAATGGGCTATCAAACTATAGGCGGAAGAAAAACCTGGACTTTGCAGCTGATAAGATTGCAAACCAAGGTGGGACCCAGACTCGGCAAGTGCAGGAAACTGCAGAGCTCTGAAAACCCATGGAGATCATAGAATCATCTGAGTTGGAAGGGACATTTAAAGGCCATGTAGTCCAACTCCCCTGCAGTGAACAGGGACACCTACAGCTGGATCAGGTTGCTCAGAGCCCTGTCCATCCTGACCTTGAAGGTCTCCAGGGACGAGGCATCCACCACCTCTCTGGGCAACATCTTACAGTGCTTCACTACCCTGATTGTAAAAAACCTTTTTCTTATATCAAGTCTAAATATCCCCTCTCTCACTTTGAAATCATTTCCCCCTAGTCCTATCACAACAGACCCTGCTAAAGAACTTGTCCCCTTCTTTCTTGTAGCCCCCCTTTAGATATTGGAAGTCTGCAATCAGGTCTCCCCAGAGCCTTCTCTTCTCCAGACTGAACAGTCCCAACTCTCTCAGTCTGTCCTCACAGGGGAGGTGTTCCATCCCTTGGATCATTTTTGTGGCCCTCCTCTGGACACCCTTCAACAGGTCCATGCCCCTCCTGCACTGAGGACTCCCCATCTGGATGCAGCACTCCAGGTGGGGTCTCACCAGCGCAGAGAAGAGGGGCAGGATCACCTCCCTTGCCCTGCTGGCCACGCTTCTTTGGATGCAGCCCAGGATGCAGTTGGCTTTGTGGGCTGTGAGGGCACACTGCTGGCTCATGTCCAGCTTGTCATCCACCAGTACCCCCAAGTCCCTTTTGGCAGGGCTCTGCTCAGTCCTTTCATCATCACCCAGCTTGTATAGGTAGCGGGGGTTGCTGCGACCCAGATGCAAGACCTTGCATTTCACTTTGTTGAACTCATGAGATTAGCCTGGGCCCATTGCTCCTGCCATTCTATGTCTCCCTCGGATGGCATCCCGTCCCTTAGGCATATCAACTGCTCCACTCTGCTCGGTGTCATCCACAAACTTGCAGAGGGTGTACTCGATCCCACTGTCGAAGTCATTGATGAAGATACTGAAGATCATCTGTCCCAGAATGGAGATGTAAACAAGGAAAGCAAACAAGCAAACAGGAAGAACAAAGAGGGAAATAGATTTAAAAATGCCAGCTACTGGTGGACAGCTGCAAGTGAACTGAGCTCCAGCTACTGGAGTCAGACTGGGAATGTAGGTACTCCCAGTCTGTAGTGCCAGCTACTGGAGCAAGTGGGGGTCTTCTACTCCCTGCCATGGGGATGGGAGCAGCGTGTGCTCCCAAACCAGCTACTGGGGAGACGGATACCTGCATGAGTGAGTTCAGTGTCGACTCTGCACTAGTGGCTGGATCGGGGCTGCAAGTCACAATCCATGTGCTTGGTGTCAGTTGCTGGTGGGGGGTGTGAGTGTCCATATCTTCCCCAAACCTGATGTGAATGTGGCATGCATGTGTATTTGCTATCAAACTTTTAGCAGGACTAGCAGGTGGGTAGCAGGGGGTCTCAGGTCTGGGCTATGGTATCATGTGGGCAGGGGGTCTGTGCTAGTACCCCCAGGTGGACTTGCAGATGTGGTGTGCATGAGGGATCAGTGTGTGAGTGTTGTGTGTGTGATCCAGCTTGTAGCTGGATCAGCTGGTGAGTAGGTGACCCATGAAGTAGTTAATAGGGTCCAGGATGTGGTCCGAGGTACTGTACTGACAGAGGAGCTGTGACTCTACTTTGGGATCTGCAAATGTGTGTGTGCTTTTTACATGAATGCTGTTGAAGGCACACTGTGTGACTGCTCATGTCAGTGACCCGTCTGTGTGTGTGTGTGTGTCTGTCTGGGATACGTGCTCAGCTATGCTACTTGTTTTACCTGCAAAAGGGAAAGCAGACTGCATCCCCCAGACTGGGCAGAGACTCCTGGTCTCTGGGCGTTGTGCTGGGCCCCAGTGGTTGGACAAAGGTGGTCCTGGGCTGGAGGGATGGGAGGAGGAGGCTGCACTCTTCACCTCACTTAACACAATGAATATATTTACCCTTGAAAGTTTTACTTATATTTATCTGAAACTTCTAATGGCAAAACTGATTGACCAATACCAAAATGTGAATTTCATATAATACTTAGCTTAATTTCTCATGTACTTTGGATACATTTAGAGGTCCTGCTTGTGTGTGGCATAGAAAGGGGTCACACACATAGTTCAGATGCCTTGAAAGACCATTTCTCAATCTCTGTACAAAAATGCTGGAACCACCACATATTTAAAGTTCTCAGACAAGTAGCAATATTTTTCTTTGCCTTCAGGAGGGCAAAGGCTTGGCTTTTGAATCTGCTTATGTGATACTTTATGAGCACACCTATCTTCTTTCATGAACTTCTTCTACAGATAATTTTGAGCCAGTCACTTCAAGTCTTTGTTCCATGGAATCCTTACTATTTGGAATGGGTTTGATACATTACATAGAGTGAGATAGCCTCACAGAAAGGAATTATTAATTCCTTCTGCTGGATTAGGACACAAAATGGTCCATTATCCCAAAACAGTGAGAAAATCTGAGGGTGAAGTTAAAGATCTATTTTTCCTTAATTCTGTTTGCTCCTGATGAAGTCAGTGGATAAACTCCAACTGACAAGACCAGTTTAGTTACTATGGAGTGTATCACGTCTGGAAATGTGATACCATGTGACCACATTTTCACACTAAAAAACATTGTCACACAGCATATACAGACACAGGAACTGAAGAGGACCCAGAAAGCCTAAGTCACCAGGAACAATATATTTAACTTATATATTTAACTTCATTTGAATGGTTCATAAGTACCATAAATATTTTTAATCATGAAAATTTCAGGTGCCTGTTTTAGAGCAAACATTCCTTTTTCACTTGTAGACTCAGCTTTGATTCCATTGAAGACACTAGGAATTTTATCACAGACTTAATGGATATTTAATTGATCAATGTTAAAAATCAAAGAAATCAAAGTCTTATTTCAACTGCTCTTAATTTTATGAATAACTCATATTCATGAAAGTAAACATATTAATGCCAGTGTGATTACTAAGTATGTAAGAGCTCCAGTATTCAAGTGTCTGTTTTCTGTCAAGGTTAGATATCTCAACAGAAGGTCTTATTAGAGTTTCATCTGCTTGCCTTCATTTTTAAGTGTATTTGAAAGCATGTCTCTGTCTGCAACAGTAAAACTTGCAGTGATACAATTCAGCATCAGAGTTCTGTCATTTATTTTTTGATACTAATATTAATATATGATCCTTTTGTTTTCATAACTGTTTTCAGAAAGAAAGATTTTATTTTCATTATCCATATGGATCAGCCTTGGAATTCAATCTGATGACCCTTCTACAAAAGCCTTGAGAAAGCCTCTGCCTGCAGTCTCTTCTCTAAGGATGTCGAGTGTGAATTAAATGTTCTAATTTGTTTTAATAGCTGCAAAAAGATGAATGGAAGCAGACTTTGTACTGTTTTTATGACTAATGTGGGAAACTAGCCAAAGAGTTGTGAAAGGTTAGAACGACTTTGATAGTTTTGGTGCCTAATCATGGCATAGCATATTAATGTGAAAGACAGGTGCTTTGTAAAGTATTTATTTATTTATTTATTTATTTTTAAAGGAGGTAGTGACTTACTAGAAGAAACAGATATTTCAAAGTCTGAGTTTAAATAAACTCACTGCTTATAATTCCTTGTCATTAGTTTCCAAAGGCAATGGTTACATTTCATTGCAGTATTTTACAAATGGTATCCTCACAATATTTTATAAGAGATGTTACTAGTGTGCATAAACACTAAATTGTGGTTGAACTAATTTTGATCTAATTTGACTTGTCAGGAGCCCTGTCTCAACATGTGTTACTGTGTAATCATTTAACCAGTGTCAGCTGAATCCAAAAACCAATTTTATACCTGCTCTAGAACTTTGACCGTGCAGAACATAGACACTAGTGCAATTATTTCATTTTGGTTTTAGTGACAAATTAAAACTGACAAAGGAGAAAGAGAATTAACAAACTTTGAAATGGAAGCATGTACAGTCTAATGGATTAATCTCTAAATTCACCTGCCATTTTTCTGTAAATCCTGGGAGAATAAAACTAATGAAGTAAAGGAAACCCAAAAGATTTTCACAGGACTGAAGTACCATGACATATTTAAGGATCTACTAGGTTTTCCAGTGTTATTTGAAAGATAAAGTTTAGTCTCAAGTATTTACTTGAGTTAAAATGCAGTCTACAAAGACTCATTGCAGTTGTAGGTTTTTAAAGGTTAATTACCTGAAGAACTATGGAGCTTATTAAATAAAATAGCTCAGCAATACCACAAGCTATAGGTTGCATTATCTAATGTGAGAAAGAATCATTTGTTATTACTGATTCTGTTTTTAGTTTTTGTAAGTGTATAAAAACTATGCATGATGTGGCTATAAATACAATGCATTTCATGATTACCATAAACATCTTTATCAATAACTGTTTGCAGGGACACAAAGGCACAACAGTTTGCTGCATTTCTTGGGAAGTTTCCAACAGATCAAATTCCTATTTGTCTTTATGGTCACAGATATATTTATAACATTCATATATTTGTCTTCCTTACTCATTTTATTTGTGCAAACTGCTCCATATTCTACTAGAATGCTAGATGCTTGCTACTTAATCATTTTGGTATTTTGCTCCTGCATTTGGCTTTTGTCTCAGACTTTCATCATAACTCATAAGAAAAAATAACATTATGAGCAATGGAAGAGTAACAAAGAGGATAGGCTCTAAAACAGAGAGGGAAATCATAAGCAAAAGTAATAAGTTATGAGTTGCCTAACAAATTTCAGCTGACTGATGTGTTGAGTGATGCAATTTCTACAAAATGAACAGTGCAGATTTGCACATGGCTTAGCCAAATTTTAATTTTGTACATAGACATACGTGTGTATGTCTGCATTAAACATCACAGTTACCCTTTAATATCCCAGCATTACTTATAGCGACAACCAACAAGTTGACTTGCTTGCCATCAGTGCATTAAATTTTAATGTAATTTTATTGGCTATCCCTGAAGCAGGATAACTTGCATTTTTCCCTATATTTTTATTGGTTGGTATTTTTTCTTCTTTAAGCAGTAGGTTAGTTGATTAAAAAGAAACAAATAAACAAAAAAGAAACCATCCTATGTCATTTTGTAATTCTGAAAGCATTTAGTTTAGATTTTGTTCATTTTGTTTATTTTGATTCTGGATTAACCTAAATATTTGATACAAAATTCATTGTCTGGTAACAGTAGAAACTTAGTTTTTCATCTAGAATGACAGCACTCTTCTTTACAGCAAGCCGCACATTTTAATTACATACCAATCTGGCAGTTCAAGTCATGAACAACAAAAATAAATCACAGTGCTGTTTAGGGAAGTCATTGTAATTTTCTTGTAATAAACGTACATTTGTTATCATTGTGATGGAAATAAACAAGAAAGGGCCATGAGTAGAGAAATAAGCAGGAAAGGTAACCTGAAGTTGTTAGTATATGGTCTGTGTTCATACAGCTAGACCAGAAAGCACCCAAGCACAGTAAGTTTGATAATTTCACAGCTATATAATGTTCACGTTCCTGTGAGAAGTCTTGGAGATATCTCAGATTTGATGTTTCTTCTGCTGCTCTAGGTGGCACATTAACAATATACCTAACACACAATGATAAATGTAGGTTCCTTCCACAAGGCTGCTCCTGTAGGAAAAAAAGAAGTTTTCTATTAGGCTCACAATTGAAATGCTTTGGTCAGGAATTGAGAATCCTCTTCTTGGCCTGGAAATCTTAAAATCTATGGCTTTTGAATCTCAGGAAATCATCTGTTTGGGACAGAAACTGGATTTCACTGCAGAGATCAGGATCCTAAAACACATTTAACACAGAAATTTAAGTTCATTTAAAAAGTTCATTGTAGACATGCATGCAATGTTTGCAAAGTCCTTAATTGTACCTTCTTTGGCTCTTTGTACTTAATGTTCTTTTCAGGTCTGAAGGGCTTGGATAAGTAAGGAAGCATTGGAGGTCCTAGAAATCACAGATAAGTTAATCAAAATCAGGTTCATTTTATAAGAAATGTAAGGTGAATTTCCTTTTGCTTTCTAGTGGAATGTCTTTCTGGAGCAATGTTAGTATTACCAATGGCACTTCTGTTGTTAAATGGAAACATACCAACAAACGTTGTTCTGATTTCTCCTGTACAAAAACTGCCATGGTTAAAATGACTGGATTTATTTACTGGATCTCTTTTTTCTGTAACCTAAAGATCTTAATACAAGTGTTTCACAAATGTATAGTTTCAGTTTAAAAAAACCCTTTGCTTTAAAAGCATTCAATGAAAATTTCAAGAAAAGATTCAGGGAAAAATGGATAGCTTTATGAAAAATTGAAGTATTGGGAGTTAGATTTTCCTTTCTCAACAGCAGAGAGAAATTGGGACTGTACTGTGGAAGTTCACAGTCTGAAATAAGTTTCCAGCAGACTGACACTGGAAAGATCAGGGTCGGGAGGTTTTTTTGTTATTAATCTCCTGGCTCAGATCCATACCCTCAATGCTACTCTTTGAACACACAGGACTTTTCTCCTAGAGCACTTTCTGCCTGCGCAAAAGTTAGGGCAAGCTATGTCTGTAACTCAGAGGTACAGGAGAAGTAAAGGTTAATGACAAGGAACAGTGAGCAGGAAGCTAATAAAAGCTTCTCTCTCCCCCCCCTCTCTTTCTCTCTTTTTCCCCCTGCAATTGCAATAGAAATTAAATCAGTGTCCACCCCCAGTTTAACAAGTACCAATTGCAATAATCTTTTCACTAAACTGGTGTGTACTTCTGATCCTAAGAGCTAATAGAAACGGTAAAGGCCTACAGATGGGTCAGAAAGGGCAGCTGTATGAGAATTTCCAAAGCTAAAGAAAAGCTGTCTTGTGTTGCCCTGCTGTAAATTGAGGACATTGCTATTCCATGAAATGGAGTTCTGTGTTGGAAATACCTGAGGTTTTTTTGTGAATGAGCTGATAGGTTAGGATGATATTTCCAGTTAACAAAATAGCATCTCCTGTGCATCCAACTGCTTGTTGTGGATGGTGTTCTGAGGCTGCTTAGCCTCACCTACACAGCTACAAAGAATTTAGATACTTAGCACAGGCCTCTGGACTGATGAGGCTCCAAGATTTAGTTGTTGTGCTATGTAGCATTTCAGTGTTGAAGTAGCTCTGTGAATTTTGCCTACTGTCTTTTTCTGTAAAGCCATGAAATATGTAGTAGCTTTTCCGGGGTACAGATATTCACCACTGTGATCTCAGTTCTGAATCTGCCAGATCCCAACAGCAGAATAGCTAGAATAGTGGAAAAGTATTTAGTGCTATGAATAGAAATGGTTAATGAAAGTGTGGCACTTGTAATAAAAATCCTTGACAGCTGAACAGACTAGCCTATGCTTGTAAAATGAAATTCTTACAAGAACTCAGCTACTTAAATTTACCCAAATGTTAGTGAATGGATCTTCTCTGAAGCTATCTGAAGATCAATTCCAGGTGAAAAAACAGTGGAAATGCCCACTCAAGTACATCTTCTCAGTATGTGAAAGCCATTAGCAGCTTCTGCTAAACTGTGGAGGATGCATCCCCCTATCTTTTCACTTGGTATGTTTTAAAAAATAAATGTAAGTTTTCATTTCAGAATTTCAAGAATCTGTTTCTTAGAATGACAGAATGAAGTCTTTTCTGGGTAGTTCAAATTTTTAGACTGGTAAGATGGAGATTCCTGAGAAATCCATTCAGTCTAATTTATATTCACCATTAGTTTCTAATCAGAATTTCAGACTCAATTCTATGTTGTTGCAACCTATGGCTGTTACTTCTTATTCGGTCTGGTGAGGACATGGAAAATGAAACCCTTACTGTTAGCGATGTATTTGTAGACTGCAATAATTTTCCTCTTGCACTTCCAACTCTACTCTTTCTATCTTTTGGGGATTTTTAAAATAATCTGGTCCTCTCAGATAATGTTATCTAATACTTTAATCATTGTAATTGTTCTTGTCTAAACTCTTCCTAAATGGTGTATTTTATTTGATAATGTTCCTGTTTGAGAAATATTTTTGCTTCATTAACCTCTATAGATCCATGTATGATGCTCAATATCTGTGTTCAGGAACAGAATTATACACAGACTTTCAGAGAGTTAATTGGTCATGCTTAGCAAGAAACAGAATTTGTGCATCATGTAACTGTTTCAAAATGTGCTTGCTATGTAGATACACCCTACTACTCACCTCTTAACAGGTGGAAAACTACACTAAAAAAATGCATAAGCCAAGAATGAAGACATCCAGCAGCACGTCATTGTGCTAATGATAAGATATGGTCCACATGCACTTAGGCACAAGTTTAATGGCTGATATTTAGATAAAGGGAATATTTCCAGATTAAAGTATTTGCTTTTATTTTCTTGTTACTGAATGACTCAATCCCAAGTCATCTTCTCCGGCGAATGTAATCCTATGCTGCAGTCATCAATTCTAATTTTCCATATGCAATTTATGGCATTTCTATTTGCAAGTTATTTTTAATTTTTTTTTTTTTTTTTTTTTTTTTTTTTTTTTTTGCAATCACCTTATGTACCTAAAATAATAAACAGAGGAAAGGGATCAGTAATTTTCATTCTCAAGAATTTTACTCTCAAGAATTTTTGATTTAACCACAAAAAGAATCTGATAAGAAAATGAGAAATTATATTCTTATAGGATCACTTGAAGACATTTATTTATGAGAACATGGTACAATTAGATAAGGAAAGATTCCAATTTATACCAATGCAGTGAAACACTGCCAAAATAACAGGCACCATCAGCCTAGCTGCATATTTTAATATACACAAATTCTCCAAGCACAAGCTATGTTATGCAGAGAGAGATGCATTGAATCATCCAGGTGTGACCAATATAGCCATGTCAGCTATTCAGAATAGTCCTGATGTTAGACAGCAAGGGGTATGCTTTCACCCCAAGGTTGGAACAACTATATGCTCAGCTCTCATTCCTCCATCAACAGCTCTATTGGCTATTGTTTGCTGCTACAGCTGATGTTCTGCAAAGCATAACTAACACCAGCTGTAATCTAGTTTGTGGTTTTAAATAATTCATAGGGATTTTTCTTGCTTTCTGAGTTGGAGTTATTTTCTCTGAGGAAGCCTTAGTATTTTCTTACTTTTTTGTTTAATCATATGTATGTGAAGGAGAGTATTTGCTCCTTGTTGACTGAAAATGAAATAGAAATTCTATACTCTTCACAAATAACTGAGAATGTGTTGTTGTTCTACATGTTATGACTAGGCATAGCAAGGTAAAGAATTGAACAAATTGTCTCCGATTTGTGTTTTCATTCAGTATGCATGAAGTACCTAGAATTTTGGCTGTAGTATATATTCTGATAATCTGCTTTAATAGTAATTAAAAAAAAAAAATAATAAAGGAAAAAAAAATCCACAAGGCTAGTTCTCTAAGAATTCCTAGTGATTCTGTTTGTCAGGCTTTGCAGGCACTGCTTCCATTTTCAGTAAATGTTCAATTTTTTTCTATTATCATGTTATTCAATTTGACTTTCCAATATAACTAAGAGTTAATGAGAGTTTAGGGAAAACATTTTCAAGTGTAAGTTTTAGAGTCAGACTTAACAAAAATCTTTGTTTAAAGATCTAGCTGGGTACTAAGTGATATTATAAATAAAATAAATTAAGCATCTGTCACCTCCTTAAACTCTTCTGAAAATTCTCTTGATAGCCAATGCTTCTTGTGATGAGTGATCACAATTGGAGTTGTGATCAAAATTCTGAGTTGGAGCTCAGAAATCATGTTATTTTTGGTGCTTAAAATTTTACCATATACCTTATGTTTTCCTATTTCTGCAAACTTTCTTTACATTTTAGACATAACTGTTGAACAAACATGAAAAGATAGGCATGTCTTGGTGAAGATTTTCCCACCAGTGTCATAATTTGAAGTTGTTGATATTGCAACTTAGTAGTAAATTAATTAACTACTTAATTGACCTAGTCGAAGTGAAATAACATTTACTGCTGCAGGTGAAAGAATAGTCCCTGCTTTTTTTTTCTAAATATAAGAAAAGACATTTTCTGACAGACTGTGATAAACATTGGCAAAAAGTGACTTATAAAATTATAGTCTCCTTCATAAATGTATCATTTTCACAGAGAAACATTTCATAATAGGTTATTTGTAGTTTTATCCCTACCTTAACTCTGCTATTCTAGATTTTTCTAAATGCTGGAATATGCTTTAGCCACATCACTGAGTTTGCCTTGTCTCCTTTGACGTGCTTATCTTTTCATGGCTAACTGTTTCAATTGTTTCTTTACTTATTTCAACAATATCAGCAAGAAATGTGAGAACTAACAAGACACTAGTCTTTCATGAACAGAGAGGTCATTGAAAGTCTAGATAGTGGCTAGCAATCACTGTGTCTCTGTCAGTGAAGAGACAGGAAGAAAATGTTTGAGATAGAGCTTCTGTCACAGATTGAGTTTATGTATCTTCAAAGCAGAGGTTCTTAAATGAATAATGGACAATCTTAATAGGGTTAAGGGCCCTATCACTTTTAGAAGTACTCTGCATCTTTCCAGGTACCTTAGTTCCATTTTTCATCTGTGATGTCCTATGTTCTCATAGTGAGGTGGAAGTTAACATTAAGAACTTCAAAAAGACATTTAATTTCACTCTATGTCAAGATATTTCTGTCCTGAAGCATTCCATTCTGTTTCCTTTTCATTTTCAATATGCATTAATCTCTTCAAAAGTATCACCTGTCTGAGATTGCTTATTTATAATAGTATCATCTGAGTAGTATTAGAAATAGTTAATGGAGCTCTTAATAAATTATACTGAAAAGTATAAAAATTATACCTTCTGAAAAGAAAGTAATGTTACTATTACCAATAATTTTTAGGGTTATTTAAAAACACAAACAAACAAAACCTATATTTAAAAAGGGTTCTTTATATATTTATTCTTTGCTTCTCAGTCTCTTACAATTCATGGAGTGAAACAATTTGAAATTTATCCCAGAAATTAGATATAAATTAATAAGAAATCACAATTCAAAGTATAGCTTCAGATTTCTATTTTCATTCAGCAATGCTCACGTTTTACTATAAACACTGAAAATGCCAAACGAGCCCTAAATCCATTTAGCTGCCAGGTCACTGCCTATTGCAATGCTGACTAAGCACTTTGGAGAGCAACAGAGTTCAGACGTTATTTATATACGTAGAAAATAACTGCTATGCTTTGCTAACACACAGCTAAGTATTTTCCTGGTATGTGGGAATTTTATAGTAAAAAATAAATAATAAGAACATTGACAACAACAACAAAAAAAAGCATACGAAGTGGAAAAAAAAAGCTAAATTCTAATAAATGAAGAATTCCAGAGAATCCAGAGACTGCTCTTCTCTTTGCCTAGTCTGATTTGCATCTTAAGAAATCCCCTAGCTATTTATTTTCCATAATAATAATGGTGAAACACATAGGCTTTCAAAGGTCTACTAGAAATTAAAGCACGAGTGCTCATCTGGAATAGAGATGGTAGTAGGCAAATGGGCAGTTCCAATCTGGACAAGTGAGGTTATACAATATTTGTATTATGTCCTAGTATCCCCAAATGGAATGTAGTTCTGATGAATAGAAAAGGATGATTTAGGTGTTTTTCTTCTTTTTGTCAGGTTTGAGTACATGGAATGTACATTTTGAAATTATTAGATTTCTGTATGGGTGGATTTGTTAGTCATGACTGACAGTTTCGATGCAGTACTAAGATTTACAATACTATTTAAGAACAAAGGATTTTTATGCGCACATACTTTTTGTACTTACCTAGACAGACAGGTCTAAAAAACCTCTAGTAGAAAACTGGGTCACTGTCCTACATTTTTAACGTACACAATATAACCAAAGGAACACTGTTCTGTTCAGGAAGTAAGGAATTATTTATACTAACAACGAGGTGTGTGTTTATGAATTCAAATCTCTTAAGAGTTTTAATCATAAAAATGCACACATGTAGAGGTATCTGTCTCAGACTAACTCTGCCTGACCAGTTAATTGCATTTCTTTGCCAAACGCGTTACAGACCTACAGGATATCAGGACTGAGGTATCTCAAATCTAGATCACACATAAATTGTGAAGTACAGAGATTATACCGACAGAGACTTTTAAGGCTCTTAGTATTTTTTACTGCTGAAGTAGTGTTCTGCTCAATCCCTAGATGTATTTCTTTTAGCCATGAATATTGCAAGACTTTGCAAAAAATGAGAATATATATATATTAACATGGCCTACTGCAGAGATGCAAATGCACAGGTGTTGACTCACATGAGAAGCATCTGGTGGACCATCTGTTGCCACTATTTTAGAGCAAGCTGGTGCCCCAGAGTATCTTCTCCTGCAGTTTTGTTTGTTCATTTGGGGAGAATGATAGGTGATTGACTGCCAAGCTGAGATGCAGTTATTATATTAAGGAGCAATTTTGTTGACCTCAGGTGTACCATCTTGTTAGTGACTCACAGGACTGGACTTTTGCCGAGACACATATGCTGGGGAGTGGAGAGATTTACTGAGTGGGACAAGAAGGAAAATACTGTCTATTTGTTATAATAGTGGATCCTTCTAAGCTGTTAACCAAGATACAATATCAGAGATGAGGAGATACTCATGATACCCAAAATACAGTAATCATGAATATCCTTTGGGATAATATTAATGCACTGGGTGTAAAGAGCACACAAGCTGCCTTTTTTAATAAGAACTTTCTTAAGTAAGAACTTTCTTTAATAAGTACTTTCTCACTAAGAAGGCTTAACTGAACCGAAATCTAATTTTTTAGAAACTTGAAGCATCTGCAGCTGCCTTTGAATGCAGTTACATAAGTGTATGGCTAATATTTCAGAAAATCAGGCACTTGCTGTTTTGTTTCTGCTTCTAGGAAGATGTGAGAGAAAGGCATGATACACTTGGGATACGTGAAAGGTGTTAAATAGCATCATATTCCTTTCAGAGTGACAGGGGAAGCTATTATAGCATCAAATGATTATGTAGGAAATAGGCCACAGATTGATAACCAGCCAGGACTTTTTGTAAAATTTTAGTAAAAGTTTATGAACTAAGGAGAGAAAGAGCCTTAGATGTTGCAATATTTAGTGTGACAGTGACTTATTCTAAGGTATTTCATATTATCATGGGAAATCTAATGTATTTGAGAATATATACCTTAAAACATTATCTTCTCATTGTGCAATCCCAATTCTGCAAATAAATTCTGAAGAAGTATAAAATTTTGTACTCCAGATTATCTTGCAGTATCAGAGTTTCAAGTTTAAATTCTACTTACACATCATCCTCTTTTCATTATTTGCTAAGAAGTTAATTTTGCAGGTGTAATGATAAAACCATCTCCATGGATTTACGCGCTGATTCTCCTAGTCTGTTACCGGTGAATTCCGTATTGCTTAGACTGAAATTTACATTGAAATCAATAATTTCATTGATAGAATGAAGACTATGGATTATGTTGCTGTAAATATGTGTTTTGCAAGCTGCTAGCCAGCGAGGTCATGAAATTAATTTTACAACAGCTTACTCAAGCAACTGATGAGGCCAATAGTTTAGCTCTTCTTGTTAGTGTTGGATATAAACCTTTGCCACCAACAGTGAAAGAGAAATGGTTAGCTTAAAGAGACACCCAATTTCCCTTATTAATGGCTTTCCAGTATATAATTGCAATGCTGTCTATCATTATATTGTTTTTGCACATGCATTCCCAACACTTTGCTATTAGAAGCTTTAATATCTTCAATAAAATGTTCTATAAACATCATTATTAAAATGCAAGATAGCATACTGCAGGGGGAGTATTTACACTATCAAGGTCATAGTCTGAACAATTTATAACAGCTGTAAATACTTAATATTTTTAAGTATGTAAGAATAGACTCAGGGCTGTTCAGTTGTTCAGTAGATTTATTTCATTTAAAAGCATTTATTCTTTATTATTCTTTAATTATTTAGTTTTGCATGGACTATACCCAGTTCAGGATTGCTTATATTTTTTTCTGAGCTCTGTGTATGTTGGTTCCTAGTTGGTTATCACA
>VXAV01008736.1:96023-124759 GCA_013399715.1 Alectura lathami | reverse complement strand
CCAACCTTTATGATTCTATGATTCTATGATTCTATGATTCTTTCTTTACAAGTCCAGCAGCAGATTTCACACAAAACAGAGAAACCCAGCAGCCCCAAGCAATGTTCTGCCAGAGATCAGAAACCAACCCTCAGCTCTAAAAATGCAGAACGAAAGCTACAAAGAGAGCCCCTTCCTGATGGTAGGTAGCAGGAAGCAGTGACACTGCAGTCCTGGAAGACAAATGGCTGTTGAAAATCCTAGAATATTTTTGTTCCCTCCATGTCACTAACAACTCTTCTGTTTCAAATCCCTCCACTAAATGTGGTGTTCTCCAGTGGCAATACAGCTTGCACAGTTGCACCGCGTGCACAAACTCAGAAGTGCACAGCACAGGAGGAGTGGCTGCCCAGTGCATAAAGCTCTCATCAGTCCAAACGGGACTACCAACAAAGCATTTTTAATGGGACTATCAGTACTCAGATCAAATCCTAAATGGGAGACTGGTGCTGAAAGATGCTGAGAGCTCTCACCCTCCAAGTGTGTCCTTGCAGGATTAGATCTGTGCTCAGGCTGTGTTTGGGGATTGCTGAGGTGATGCCAACATAACCCTTGAGAAGCAGGCAAGTGTTTTGTGCAAATCTGCATGGATGCATGCTCTAAGGTTAGCTCCTTAAAGCTTTGCACCTGATATTAAGATTTAATTATGCTGCAACTTGCAATTATCTCTCTTCCTGACTGCTTTAAACCCTTGCTTTCTGGTTACTGTAAATCCCTGCTTTGCCTTACAGTTCCCCCTGGCTTCGGTTGCTCTATTATTAGTGATAGACTTACCAGTGCAGTAAATCAGCTCAGACAGGAAGACTGCAGCATTACTGCTCTGCTTACCCTTTGCTTAACCAGGGACCAGCAGAAGTCACACATCCAGGTGGCAATCAAAGCTGGTTACCAGCCACACAGAGCATCAACCACAGAGCATTATCTATTCCTGCTTATGCCAAGATAAAATGTGTCCCACTAAAGACAAAAGCTACTGTATTTTGAGATATTCCAACATTATGCATTGCAAGACACTGAAGTGAATACTGATTAAGCCCTATTTTCTTGTCTGCATTAGTACACATTTGATATTTTAGAGTAGGGTGATTGGAATTGCTATTTTGCTGTTGCTGCTTCTTTAATTTTGCATCACACTGAGCATTGCTCACTAAATTTCCCCCACCCTCCCCTCCAAATCAGACAGTAATTTTGGAAGATCCTTTTATCTGAAACAGTTTAGTGACCATCTATGTGTATAAATACACAGGTTTGTTTATGCTTCTACAGATTGCAATATAAGCCAGCACTTTTATAACTGTGGGAGGATGAAACCATGGCATTCCATTAACCTTTAGCTGGTTACCTTTCCTATTACCTTGTATCTGTTTTTATGAACCAGAAATCTGCAGTTGTATTGGTATTCCATCATTCAAAGATTCGAAGGAAAAAAGCTCTTGAAATTAATTTCCTTGATGTAAATTTTGGAGCTAAATTATGTAACAAGACCTAGCATATCTGCTGAATAATACATGGTCTGGTCAGTACTCTGTGGAGGTGGAAACAGAAGTGACTTAGTGAAAGGAAAGAGTTCAGTATAACAAACAGAACTAGAGCAGTGTGAGATAAACTGAGGGCAATTAGGTCATTTCCCTTTCTCAGAAACGTAGCTGAAACCAGCACAGTGACCTGGGGGCAGAGCGTACAGTCACAAGAGCACACACCATGGAGGCTGGGCTCACAGGTGCATCTCTGTCACTCCTGAGGTCCAGCAGCAGGGCTGGACATGGAGCTAAGCTCGATCCCTCACAGCCATTTCTCCATCAGCAGATCCCATCTTCTCTCCTGCTCCTTCCCATCCCTTAAACCTTGCAGAGCCGGAGAGCAGTGCTGCTTCCCATTTTCTCAG
The DNA here is from genome assembly GCA_013399715.1 of Alectura lathami. Lineage (NCBI taxonomy): Eukaryota > Metazoa > Chordata > Aves > Galliformes > Megapodiidae > Alectura > Alectura lathami. The sequence goes on along the minus strand of VXAV01008736.1, from coordinate 122,835 downwards.
GGGCTTAGAGCATTTGGTCACTGTCCTGGAAATCTGCATTGACCCTGGGGACCTGAGCAAGCATTGCCTAGAAGCCAGCCACTAGCCTAGATGTGATGCTGTAACCACTGGGGTCTTTCTGCCTTCCCCTCAGACACCTGGTTACTGGGACATTGAATAAAATACAGATTACAAGCCCATTTTTTCTCCAGGAAAGCTGAATATACTTATGCAGTTCTCTCTAGACCAGCAAATGCAATGTTGTACTATGGCCCGTGCCCCATGATTACTGCTCCACCAGCTTGGCAGGCAGAATATGTTCCCTTTCTGTCTGTAATCCACCTCCATTCCTCCTATGCTGGAGAGCAGGAAGGCATGCAAGCAGCTTGGGTTTGGGTGGTTTTCTGGATGCAGCTGGGTTATTTAAACAGGACACAGCCCTCCTTGGGCAGGGCTGGTGTCCATGGCAGTCAGAAAGCCCTCAAGTCAGAAATCACTGCCCTGACTGCAGTGCTTGGTCACCTGCAGGGTGCTGCCCTGACCTGAGAGTTGCTGCTTCTCTGGAAAGCTGAGAGTCAAAAGCAGATTTTATTGCCATTTGCAACAGCTTATCTGGAAAGAAACTGCCTCGAAAGTGACGAGAAGGTTGTCTTCTGAGGTTTGAGCAAAATTAGCCCATTTAGAATACGAGCATGTTAGAGTATTACAGCACTGTCTGGCAATCCTTGAGCAATGATATCACCTGGTGTGTGCCATGAGAGCAAACATTTGTTCTCTTCAGTCTCAGGGTCAGGTGCACTGATTACGCTGAAGAGGCTGAAGGTCTGCGATTGATCACTGGCAGAGGCTCCTCATCCCCTCCAGGACCCTTTACAACATCGATGGACACAACAGGTGCCTGTCAGAAGTCCCCAGCATCACCAGTCACTATCTCACTTCCTCACAGCCTGTGTTTGCAATGTGGCAGAGAAGCAGAGGGCTTGAAGCAGCAGCTTTGCTTCTCCACTGAGCACCCTCCCAGTGGGGTGTCCCACTGGTCAGGGACAGCCAGCTCAAGAGTACCCTGTCCTGCATCTGCCAGAGGATGCCCAGACTGAGCTACAGTAAGGGCACAATTACACACACTGAACTTTTACCTTTTTTAAGAATGGTAGAAAGCAAGAACTAATGGGAACTAATGACCAGTGAGCCTCACCTCTGTGCCTGGGAAGATCATGGAAGCTATGTTAAGGTACATGCAAGACAAGTAAGTGATCTGAGGCAGCCAGCATGGCTTCAATAAGTGCAGATCTTTCCTGACCAATCTGGTGGCCCTCTATGATAGAGTGACAGCATCAGTTGACAAGGGAAGAGAAACTGATGCTGCCTACCTGGAATTCTGCAAAGCCTTTGACATGGTCCCACACTGCAACCTTATCTCTAAATTGGAGAGAGATGGATTTGAAGGGTGGGCTGTTCGTTGGATAAAGAATTGGTTGGACTGTCACAGCCAGAGGGTTGTGGTCAATGGCTCTACGTCCAGGTGGAGGCCGGTCACAAGCAGTGTCCCCCAGGGGTCCATCTTGGGACCGGTGCTCTTCAACATCTTTATTGATGACTTAGACTGTGGGATCGAGTGCACCCTCAGCAAGTTTGCTGATGACACCAAGCTGAGTGGTGCAGTTGATACCCCTGAAGGAAGGGATGCCATCCAGAGGGACCTGGACAGGCTGGAAAAGTGGGCCCACAAGAACGTGATGAGGTTCAACAAGGCCACGTGCAAGGTGTTGCACTTGGGTCAGGGCAGTCCCAGGTATGTGTGCAGACCGGGAGAAATATTCCTGGAGAGCAGCCTTGTGGAGTAAGATCTGGGGGTTCTGCTGGATGAAAAGCTGGCCCTGAGCCAGCAGTGTGAGCTCTTGAAGTCCAGAAGGCCAACTGCATCCTGGGCTGCATCAGAAGAGGGGTGACAGCAGGACAAGGGAGCTGATCGTCCCCCTCCGCTCTGCCCTTGTGAGGCCTCACCTGGAGTGCTGCATTCAGGCCTGGAGCCCCCAGCACATGAAAGATGTGGAGCTGCCAGAGCAGGTCCAGAGGAGGCCACGAAGATGCTCAGAGGGCTGGAGCACCCCTCCTAGGAAGCTTAGGGAGCTGTTGTTCAGCCTGGAGAAAAGGCAGCTTCTGGGAGACCTCACTATGGCCTTTCAGTTCTTAAAGAGAGCTTATAAAAAAGTTGGAGCGCAATTTTCTAAATGATCTGATAGCAATAAGGTAAGGGGGAATGTTTTTAAACTGGAAGAGTGGAGATTTAATGTTAGGAGAAAATTCTTTACACAGAATGTGGTGAGGCACTTGAACGTGTTGCCCAGAGAAGATGTGTTCAGGCTACTGGAAATGTGAATGTTTGAGCTGCGTCAGCAGCACACATTGCTAGACCTTGGAGGAAATTAAGGCTTTGAAGTGATTGCAGATGGAAAGCCATTTTTGCCTTTCAATTAGTAATCCAACAACCATTTAACATAGAGCAAAATGATCACAGAGAAGTGAAGGCACGGTATGTAAACTGGATTTCTGCGTGACCGGACATGCCTTCCTAGGGTGCAATTGGCAACACTTGTATGCATTAATAAAGCAGTATCTGAAACACATGGGAAAACTGAGGCAAACATAGTTGTTCTTTTCAGAGATGTTCCTAATACTTCTGTTTGCTTCCCATTGCTCCTCAAAGGTCAGTTTTGATCCTACTAAGCAGCAAGGCTTTCTATATTAGTTTGAGAGGATTAAGAATATGTTTTCTGATGGATATTTCTGCTCCTAGCACTGAATTTTGAGTCCTTTAAAAGCCATTAAATCTTAAGGAATGCTTAGGCTGTTTCACACTGGATGAGGTCTGTGCCAGCAGCACTTCTCAGCTCCACTCACATACAAAAAAAAACTGATCTGATCCCAAAATATGCTTTTAACATCTGCAAAACTGAACAATGTGCCATACAATATGGTAGTCCGCAGATTTGCCTTTTTAGCTGTAAAAGGCCTTTCTAGTCCACCTACCTGAACCTAGAAATCTGTACTCTTCCTTTGTACTTCATTTTTGTTGTTGATTCTTTTAAGCTAATCCAGCAGGAGGTATTCTCCCTGAATACTTCACCTAATGCTGAGGTCTAATCTGCCATGAGCTCTTCTGCATCGAACGTTGTGGGTTTTTCCAATTTTCCTTGTGAAGTGTTACAAGGGGTGCCTTGAGTGTTAACTGTATGGGGAGGGAGAAAGCTGGCATGCTCTGCTGCGCCCGGAGAGACTCCTCTCCAGGCTGTCAGAGATGACATGTAGGAGGGCAAGATTCAGAGACTCAGCACTCAGAGATGAGTCTGGACAAACACATGTTTTAAAGCAACTGAACGAAAAGCAGGAGGGTAAATTACGTTGGTTTATACATGGCATACATTTGGGAAGAGATCTGCAAAAGGCACAACATAGGGAGTCATTCCAGTTTACAGAAAGAGAAAGCAAAACTTCTCCCTTCCAAATTCATCAAGTGCTCCAGGAAGGGAAGATTGTAAATGCTGGACATAAACTGGAAATACAAACATAAATCCACAGCAGAAGGCAAGTTACTCAAACAGCATTAGTCACAGCCCTGCATTCCATAGTAGCCCCACCACTGCTATTTATAACACCACAAGTGTCCTCGGAGCTTCAAAAAGCCCAAACAGCACTGAGGGGAGCGTTTCCCACCTATGAGAACAGAGGACCTGTTTGTGCTGCGGTGATTCAGCAGCGCCTGACAGCCAGGGCTGCTCCAGCACCACTGCCTCCCCTGTTTGCAGAGCGCTCCTGCGTGAGACACGTTGTGTGCACGTGTGCTAAGCTGCACTTGCCCAAAGCCAAATGCTTCATATGTAAGCTGAAAGAGTAGCTTTAGGTTGAGCCCTGTGAAATAGCCCAGATTACTCAGGGGGTTTTCCATAAGAAGCTGGTTGTGGGAGAGCTTGTGAAATATGTCCAGAAAGCTTTCTGCTCTGCTTCATGCTTTGTCACCTTCTGTCTGTATTTGCAACGACAGCTTGTAGAGATTTGCTCTTTTTTTAATCAGGGGAACTCTCACCACCCTCCCACACGAGGTCATTTGTCCTTAAGTTTTCCCAAACAAAATAACAACCTGTGGCTTTGCCAAGGCTTTTGTTTTGGCTGTTTTGAATTTACCACGTCACTTGCTCTTGTCAAGGAGTTTGTATGCAAGCTCTGAAGCAAGTCTCAGCCTTTCAGTAGCAACAGTAACACCCTCGATGCTGGAGGTATTTAACAAGAAAATGGCCTTCAGTGAGTAAGGATGCACAAAGTCCAGTCCTTCTTAGAAAGCCTTCTGGTTCTCTTCCTCTCAAGTCACAGAGTCACATCTCTGAAATCTTTCCTTCCTAACGTGTCTAGAAGATACCTAATACTTGAGAACAAGCCTTATGTGGCTGTTACAGAAAGTTAATATGGTTGCACAACTATGACTATGTGATTCATCTTTTTCCCCTTCTGCAACCCAAAGTCAGGACTTTGTTTTGTAAATGGAGGTGTTTAAAATGGGAATTACATCTAAGGGAAAATTAAATTCTCTGCTTTACACTGAATGAAAAGTGGAATTTTGCAAATCTGTACTCCTTGAGAGAGCCCTGACAGACCAGAAGCTCACTGCCATATCCCAAATTCAGTCAGCAGATCCACCTGCATACCAGGGACAGAGATCTGGGAAACGGAATCATCAGCTGCAGAAACCACAGCTTCTGGTTCTCATCCCCTGAGGCCACATGAGTGAAGAGAAAAGGCAAATACAGCATTTCCCTGGCAGCACATCTCTCAGACACCAGAACGCCATTCAGCCCAGAAAGAAGCAAGGATTTTTTTCCTACATCATCTCCTTCCACACCTAGCTAGAGGCTCACCAGGACTCTGCTGGTGACTAACAGGCTCCATGAGGGCTGTTATTCTGCAGCTTAGAATTAAACTATGAGGTCTTGCAGTTAACTCATAACAGTGCCCATGGTGGCAGACCCTATGGAATATCGTAATAAGAGGTGACACTTGTCCTGCTGAGCACCAGACCCTAAACAGAGGAAACAGGAAGAACAGTTTGGTGAGGAAACCTGCCCCAGGACAACACAGCCCAGCAGCTGAAGAATGTGAAGTAACATGAGGTAACGTGAAGCAGTTTTCTGTTAATATCTCAGCCACAGCCACTTCCTCCTACACACCGCATCAGCATTTACAGCTTCTCCGCTCTTGACCCAACCCGCTCTAACGCTTATTACCCTCAGCACAAAGGGGATGTCCGATGTAAGGGCTCTCCAACAGGCAGACCCACTTCAAGTTCCCAAATCACACGGACTCGGGATGTCCGTGTGGGCCTGAACCACAGGGCTTCTGGCTCTTCAGATTCGGCATTTCCAGATGGAGCTGTTCCACTCTGTGCAAATAACTAGAAGTGAACAAATCTGGTTTGGTTGTCACGAAGCTCCAGGCAGAGTAGGTCTAGAAAAGGGTTTTCACAAAAACAGTCATGATCTACATCATGTCACACTGTAAAGAGAAGTTGTGAATTTCCTCCATGCTGAAAGAAGGAACTGAAGTGGAAACCCCAAACCATGGGAAACCCGTTTCAACCCAACCACAGAGCGAAGTGGAAAAACATCCAACTAACAGATGAGACAACACAGCCAGCCTTGTGTCACATCAGTGGAGCTCTCCTGGAAACCCTAGGGCCCTTTCGGAGGACTGAAGACAACTGAATGATGCAATGAAGACAGAAAATATCTGCTCAAGCTACTTAACCTCAGCCCAGCAGGGGTTTCTGAAGAACTCCTTGTATTCCCTGAGAGTGCACATCTGTCAGCATCCAGTACCTTACTTGGGGAAAGCTGCCTTAGATGTCTGAGCCCTTGGCAGTTTTCTCAGGGCTGCAAAGAAAATTTCAGAAAGGAATCAAAGCATATAGAGATGGTGCTGGCAAGAGGAAACAGAGGTTTGAAAGCTAGTTCCTCACACACCTCAACCTAACAAAACCTGGCTTCTTGAAGACCTGTGTGTTGTGATTGATTTCAAGCTGCCAGGGAAGATTTTCCTGTGGCTGGGACATCCATAAAGTCTTTCTCTCGTGTGGGTACTCAAGCAGTTAACAACATACATGATGATGTTGCAGACTTTGCCTGAAGTGGGGCACACACCTTGCCTTTTACGTTATTGGGGCTCTAATTTTCACAGTAGGTGGAATTAATTACGCCTCAGACTTTTTTTCCCCATTGAAGGATGTTCTCCAAAGGAACCAAAGGATTCAACCACTGAGAAGTACAAGTCAGGCAATAAACACCATTGCGTAAATTGCGAGTAGCTACTTTCTGAATGTCTTAACTCTCTAATTCTAGCAGACTAGTTTATCAGAAGTCACACAGGCTGCATTGGCAAGGTCCTGAAGATTCAAGGCCTCTGTCTCACTGTGCAGGAGCGTTTTACTCTACAGGGGTGAAGAAATCAACCCGCTACTTAGCGAAACCTTTCTTCCTTTGCCTGCTTTTTTTTTTTTTGGTGATAGTCTCATGACAATTCTGACTATTTTCACAGCCTGGTTGAAAAACAGACATTTGTGCAGAAATGAGCAGCCTGCTCTGAGATATGCTTTTCTCAGGAAAAAAAATAAAAATAAAAAAATTAAGAAGTCTCAGTTGGCAGTGTTCATTGATGTCTATGGCTGGGGTGAGTAAAAATGCTTCACTTACAGACTGATGCTGTTGTGAAAGAGAAGGAGGTGACCAGATGATGGAGTGGGCTGTATTCCACACTATCATACAACACCCACAAAAGTTGGACCTGCTTCCTCTAAAAAAAATAAAAAATTATTTACACCTAGGAGATGGGGACTATATTGACTTTCCAGTGGACCGCTGTCAAAGGGCTGTACTACCTAGCTGACATCTCCTACAACATGCAGGGCCATCCCTCCGAGCAAAGCCAGGTGCTTGGGCAGTGCTGCTGTGAGGAGCATCGCTGAGGGTTCAGCAAAGCCCAAGCTGGCAGCTAGCACCAGCTCCTTCCCCCAGGGCTGAGAGCACCGACATTTGGGAGGAGGAGGAAGAGGAGGAGGACGTGTCAGTGACACGTCCCACACCATGTGTAGCAGCAATTACTGCAGCCCCTGTGCCAGGGAACTGGACTGCAGAAAACTGTGAGAGGCTTCTCCCGTGTGCTGAGGGTCCATACAGCAGCATGTGGGTGGGTTAGCTGCCTTGCAGGATGCTTTTTCCCTTGACTGAACCTGGGCCAGCAGCCCATCGTTCCCAGCCAGCATTCAGCTTTGCTGTAAGAAGCAACATGTTGTTTGAAGAGCTCCTCTATCATCCTGTATGTGAATAATAAAGACAGTGCAAGTTGCATTATGTTTAACTGAAAGTTATGGCTTCTATAGATTTATTGTTGACTATACACACGCTAACATGAAAATACATTTTTAAAAGTCTAAATGCAGTATGTGTTTTCTGAGTCTACATACTTAAATTGATAAAACACATCTGCTCTGAAGAGCTATTACAGCTTATCACAGAAACTTGAATCTAATTTACTGCCAGCAAAAAGCTTTCTCAGAGCCTCTCTTTCTTTTTTTTTCAGAGGCTGTACCATATAACATGATAATTCACATTAAAAATACATTCAAACACTGCTGAAAAGACAACTTGTCCTGAATAAAAGGCAACATTCATTCAGGGTGAAGACTAGCATAAAACACAGCCAAGACTGGAAATACAAACTTCAGGGATTTCAAGTGCCTCAGGTCTTGCCTGATGAGCCTTAAACACCTCAAGTGGCCTAGAGCCTGCTGAAAACCATTGCTCCTTGCACTGCCTCCTGTTTGGGTCCTCAAAGCCCAGACCCACTGTTTTCCATCAACCCATCTCTTCGTCCTTCATGGCTTTGGTACCTGTTAGAGACAGACAAGATCTGCTGCTGTCCTGATTCCTCAGATGTAATTAAAAAATAAGAGAGGGGTACAAATACCAAATGCATGCTAGCAGACATTGGCGATGAGCCGAGGATAAGGGACACTGCTGCATGGTCTGGCCCCACTCTGCCCTAGGTAGGTACCACTGTGTCCTGGGGCATGGTTAGTGGAAAGAGTTTATGGAAGGAGCCCGGGGAGTTGGTAGGGTCCATGCGAAGCAATTCTGCCTATTTTGCTAACACCAGTGTATTTCTGAGCATCATCAGCAAAGGGCTGCACATAGGTAGAAAAGCTGTGGGAGGCAAACGGCAAATAAAGATTTGAAGTTAGGGGTGCAACTGCACAGATGAGTATAAAGAAGGGAGAGGAAAAACACGTCAGTAACTCTGCAGTCTCCAAAAGAATCAAGTTCACAGGTGATTTTTGAGGTTTAAAATAGCAAATACACTTGCATTATTCCTTTAACAATGCTAAAATGAGACAGATTCTTTTCCTACCATTTATAAAGTCTAAACTTCAATTTCCCAGGAATCTCTAAGGCAACAGTGTAGGAACCTTTCCAAGTGTCTTTGCTCCACAGACAGGCAAATCCTGTTGTTTTGCCAATGCTTAAGCTTTACTGGGATCCCCTTGCATGCACCCAGTTGCGCGTGTGGAAACAACACCGAAACCTACCCAATCTGCCCAAAGGTGCCAGGCATCTAGCAAATTTGGGGATATCTATGTTGAATGTTTTGGAAATGCCAGCTGTGGAGCATAATCCTGAAGACTCTGGTTACTTGTCTGCCATTATAAAAAGGGCTGAACATCCACAAATCAAAGGCATTCTTCAGTAACAGCCTTGTTCACGGCACAGAAGAAGAAGAAAAAAAAAAATCAGATTTCATCCTTTTTTTTTTTTTTTCTTGTATTACGGTTGCCTAAAATGAAAGACTCTCTTCATTTTTTTTCTGTAGTCATTTTCTGTCTTATTTCTGTTATGCTTCCAAATAACAGGCATTCACTGGGGAAACATAAGAAAAAAAAGATGATGTTGAAGGGCTATTGATCTGCCAGGTGGAAAACTCCACATTTCATTTCCAGGGGAAATGAAACAGCGACAGAGCAGCTTCCCCCCACAGCTTGGGAAACAACACATCACCCCTTCTGTAAAACACAGGCATCATCATAAGATTGTTTCATAACAAGAACAATCACAAGGATGATTGGTCCTTTGAATTCCGTTTTCAAGCCTTCAGTTCTATTGTTTGCCATCCTTATGTAGGCACTTATGAATACAGTTTTGTGTCTTTGTCACAGTGGTGATTAGAAGTGGAGGAGGAAGAACTGCTAGCAATGCTGACATTCATCCATGTGGAAAAAGCCTATCTGAAACTACTGCCGGAGTGCCACGCAAGACACTGTATTACAGTATCTCCCTTTCCGTTTGTCACTGTACAGCATCGTTCCCTGGTGCCACATCTCATACTTCTTCAGGAAGAAAGAGAAGATGCCACTGAACTCACGCTATCCTTAGGAGACACTTCTATTTTATTTTTTAAGGAGGACGAAATGAGCCATATGCAGAGTCACAAAAGAGCTTGGGATGCTGCAGTTCCAAACTCCTGGAAAAACACATCTTCAAAATACTGAGAGCCAAGATTGCTCTCCTTTTCATAGAGCTTCAGCTCTTCATCCTGGCCTCAAAATATTTTTTCCAGCTAGTCCTTGGCTTACCAAAATAAAAAGCATACACTGTGCTCTCCTCAGCAAGGCTGCTCAAGTGCCTCCTGGGCTTTCTGCAATTCGTGCAGCACCACAGACACTGAAGCAGCCGATACCAGCAGGTACCCGTTAATTGCCTACCTCAGCCATTGCTCGTGTCAGGTACAAGCAGGCTCACGCCACATCTTCCTCTAACTTAATGAGCACAGCCTACATTGGAAGCATCAGAGGAAACCTGGATGGACAGCATCTAAAATGTAAAAAAAAGCTTAAAAACAAGTCAAAATCCTGTTCTTCCTGTAGTTGCTCCAGATTGGGTGAAAACATAGAGAAAGGACAGCTTTTAAAGGAACGAAGTGGATTCTGGCATGTTTTTCCCTTTTGCATTCCAAGCTTTGGGTTGGAAAAGGCTGATTTTAGGGGGTATTTTTGTTAGTTTAGTTGTGCTGCTAGACATATTTAATTTTTTTCCCTGATATTCGCTGTTATGAGAAGTTGCAGCCAGAATCATGGAGACATTTATCAACAGAGAAAGTGCACACAATTACTGCAGCATGGCCTAAAACTAAGAGTTCACTTTTCATTGCCCTGAGGTGTTAAAAATGCTCTGCCATGCTTCACTTCATCAGGGATGGTGACCAGGAAGTTTTACTATGGGTCGTATCGGTGGTTTTGTGGGCAAAGGAACAACTAAGCCATTTTCAGTTCAACTACATTTCTGCTCTTCCCCTGGGGAAAATACAACTCATCAGTATAAACTAAGAAGCAGTTAAATATACAGGGTTGACTAAATCAGCTTCTCCCTGATCTTTGATATTTAAAGATTGCTTCAAGCTGCTGATACATGCTTGCTAACATACAGTAGTGCAGTTTTGCATATTCTTGTTACAACTACCTTTGTTTTTTTTTTTGTTTGTTTGTTCATTGTTGTTGTTGTTTTAAATTAAAGCTTACTAGCTTCCAGATGTCGCTGACTTTGAGCTGTAGCAAGTTTGCAGACAATTTTCCCCTCATCTAGCTAGGCATCTTCACCATATGCACATCAATATACTGTTTGGAAGCTAGCGTGGGTTCCCCAGAAGATTTTCATTTTCCTGTCAGGATCAGTTATGCCCCTGCTAAAGCACTAGCTGAAATAATTAAGAGAGATCTCTACAGGCTTCAACAGGCTGAGAATGAAACCTCCAATTTCCTGGATGAGACTTTTTGGAAAAGCCCACCGCAGTAACCTGCCCTGCAGCGTGAGTGAGTTTTTACTGGAGAAGGCGGCTAGGCAGCTGGAAACTGAACACTTCTCTTGCAGGGCTGAGCCTTCTGTTCTCACCTCCAGCAGAGAGATCAAGCGCTGAGTCATGGTCATGCATGAACTTCCTAGATCTTGCGTTACACCTTTGTTTGCCCCGTACTTCATTCTTCATTGAAAAGACAGTGCAACGTTAACAGCCCTAAGTGTACTTGCTCAGCCTGATAACTGGAAACCCTGTTAATGAGGAAAAAAAATAGTAGGCACAATCCATTTGACATATGCCATCTTACACTTTTAATTTCTTGCACCTCTCTAAAATTGGGTAATCAAGTTGATTTCATTTTTATTTACAGTTAAGTTTCACTGACGGGATTTAGTTGCAAAGGCTGAAACAGGGAGGGGACAGTGCTGTGGATGAAAAACAGCTGTTGACAATGGAATTTCTTGAAAACTAGGAGGCATTTTCTGCAATTCTTTTCCTATCATTGCCTAGTTTGCGGCAAATCACAAACACATTCCTACGGATGAAGATGATGACGATGTCAGAAAACTCTCATTGTTCTGGAGGTCACAGGAAGATGATAGCAATGGGAGAGCCCAGGGTCTCCCAACAAAGGAATTTCCACGGATTTTAGGATTTGTCCTTAACAGAAACCTAGGCTGAAATTCAGTTTGACAAAAACTACTTCAGAGTAATGTTTTCGCAAAGATATTGTATATGATATCGTTCCTACCGTATACGTTTGTTCGCTGTGTCAGGCCGTTTTCAGGATATTTCTGCAAACGCAAATAGTGCCAAAATAAGAAACTCTCAATTAACTATGCAGTCTTTTGTGTAAGCCCAAAACACAGTATTGCTCTTTTCCTCAACCCTATAAAATGCATTAGAAAGTCTGAATTCACATTTCAAGTTAGCACATGCTCCCAATGGGTTTGGGCTGTGATACATTGGGCACCAAACACGATGTCTCTTTCTGCGCCATGCCACCTCATCAAAGAGTGCAGGCTAACAAAACAGGCACTGCAAACAAGAAGGGAATTGCAGCAAGAGCCAACAAGCAGCACCGAACATCACCTATAACAAGTAAGCCTCAGCAGTGCCAAGATGCTTCCCTCCAAGGCACATTCAGAATGCATCAGAGAGAAGGCTCCGTCTTAAATGTGCATTGACAGGCATTGCTGAAAAACTAGGAACAGTCGACCTGTGAAACAAGCTCAGAAGTGAATAAACTACTCTAGGAAATTATCGCCTATATTCCTCCACGCCTGTCTCTCCCTCGGATCGCAGACTGTCCACCAGCAGATACCAAACATCGGATGCATGCTGTCTGAGATAATTCCATCAGATAACCACCAGCATAATTTGTCATGTAGATCATTTGTGAGCAGACTCCACAAGCATTTAATATTCAAAATTCAAGCTGTGCTGATTAGTCTTGATTGAACACAAATCAGCCAGTCTTGCTGATTTGAATTTTTTGGGGAAAAATAGTTATGCTTAGCATGAACTCAAAATTTGCTTTTCTGGGACTACTGTGGCATATTTGCCTTTTCTTATTTAAAAAATAATCCACAGCACTGTCACCAGTAAGTCCATTTGCAGAAAGTAAACAGAAAAGGTGGATGTATTCCAGTAGATTCTTGCAGAAATTTGAATTTATTTTTTTACAACAGCTTTTTGTAAGACTTGCTCTGACCCCTGATTCTTCAGACAAGTAATGAATCCGTGCTGATGAGCTGTGGACAATTTGCTGACACTGAAAGTCAAAGTGTTCTGAAGTGAACTTTTTGGTCTGTCTTGCCTCATATCAGATCAATGGATGTGGAAAAAAACCTTAGACTTGGGGTCTTCCATTTGACTGCTTTCAGAAGAATATCTCAAAAATTTCCTCTCTCTTTCTTAAGATGAAAAGTCTTTTGAACTCCATTGTCACTTTGGTGCCAGTAATGAGATCAAAATGAAGGGTTTCTTGCTTTTGATTCCCCCCCACCCAGTGCAGGCCTGAAAGAATATCAGAGGCTGTCTGATATGCTCAGCTCCCTTTGTTTCCCCTTGTGGCAGATGTCCTCTTCACCCTTGGCTGTTGCTGTCCTCTGCTGTACTTGTAAACCCACAGCCAAGGAAGAATGCTCTAGAAAAAAAATGCTGGACTGCAAGCATTAGTTTAAATATCCCCTTATAGCCAAATTTGTAACCAGCTGCATTATGTTGTTACAGCAAAATACACACCAGATCCCACTGTTGTCATAAGTACCCATTAGGGGAAAACCACCATGGGAAGAGTGCACATTCCCCTGGAAAATGGCATTCCAGCAAAATCTAAGCAGCACAAAGTCATGCCAAGATGTCAGATTTCACCGATGATTTGTTTTGGAAAGAACATCAAAAATGTTGTCAATAGCAAAAACCATCTTACAGTATTTTACAGGTTTAGCGTGCTCAAACAGCATTAGTGTTCTCCCTTCAAAACAACCTCTGCTTCACTTTTCAGTGTTGCAATCCCTATCTATACCCAAAGGAAAAGGAGTGGGATGGAAATGCTCTCAAGCATGCTGGGAGGGGGAGCTTGGGGCCATTCTCGTTATCATCTTTGCCAAGAGTTGTGCAATTTGGGGATGTTACTCTGAATCCGCATGAACAAACAATTCAGAGCTCAGAGTGGCGGGCACGTTGGTGGGTAGTGGGAGAGGGACGAGCAAAGGGGGCAGCTGCTCCTGGGGAGGGGGCCGAGAGGTCTTCTGCCGGCAGGAGGGGATTCCCAGCAGTTGCTTGTACCACTTCCAGCCGAAGAAAGGGTACTCAGGGAAATTCACTGGTAAATGACACTAAGAAACACCCAGCTCCCCTCCAGTTCCTGCTTTAGACGGGGAAACCAACAGGAGCCTGCTTCTGCTCTTCACAGCAGTTGCACCCTGTACATGCATGCTTCATATGTTTTTTTTTTCCCCCACGTGTCCAGGAGGAGGACAGGGCAAGACAAACAATGCCACTTACAGAGATCTGAAGCTTATATTTGTTTCATGAGAAGAACAAGGCAAAAATCAGTCAAGAAAAACAACAACAACAAAATTGGCAGAGCAGAGGGACAGCACCACGTGAGCACAGGCGCCCACTCACCAAAACACAGCTGGCCGGGGTTATTTTTAGACCTGCTCTGACAGGGTCCCTTTAAATTTCACTGCCTCTTGTCAGCCTGTATCACAGAGCTAAGGTTGTTTAAAGGCGGCGCATTATTTTTGGCCGTGAATCACAGCGCTCACTCAGGAGCCTTTTCACGCGAGCCATCGAGAGGCCTCTGTTTTCATGGCACCAGATTATTGCTAAAAAACTAATCACCAGGTACGGCCCAGGGCTTCGAGGACCTGCAAATTAAGAGTAAGCTACCAAATAGCTTCCTGGGGATGCAAGCCACACAAGCATCATTGCTACTAACGAGGGCTTATGCTGCTAAATAATCTCTTTTCTATACGTGCACGTGTTTACAGGCACAGCGCAGTGCCTCGCATCCGAGGGCTGGCGCAAGCTGGGCTGATTCGCGCCCGCTCCGGAGCCACGTGGGGACTCCCCAGTGCCACAACGCTACGGGCGGGTGTCCCCGGGGAGCGTTGGCGGTAATCGCCGGGCGGTGGCTCCAGGAGAGACGCTGGCGGAGGAGCAGTGGGAGCGTCACCAGGGAAGGCAAAGCACCAGGGGACTTCCGAGCAGGAGGGAAAAACATTTAAAAAAGGAAAGCAGTTTGTTTTTCAGCTGTATTCCCAAAGATGCCTGGCCTCTACATACGCATTGCCTCATTCTGAACCGCTGTCAGCATCTGGTGACGGGGAGCCTCCCCAGCCCTGGATGGGTTCACTTGTGGGGCAGCCCTGGAGCACCGCCATCCGTGGGGCTGAGCGCCTCACAGTGCTTTGGGAAGCAAAACAAACCCGAAGCATGCACTCCTCCGCAGTCAGAGCTGGCCAGGGATGGGTTTTGGAGATGATTTGCAGCTGTTGCACAAGAGCAGGGACCTCTGCAAGCAGCAGCCCCTTCCGAGCACCCAGGGGAGGAGAAAAACAAAGCCCCAAGGGGAGCCTGGCTCTGGGAAACCAAGTCCACACACTGAGCAGTCCCAGTTGTTCCTGGCTTCCCTCAGCTTGTGCACACTCAAGAATGGCTATTGTAGAACCAGAGGAATACCCAAATTATGACACGTGTGAAAATGAAAGGATTTTTTTTTTTTAATTGGGTCTAGGGATTCTCCTTTGCTCTAAATAAAAATAGAGAAGTGAAAGGGAAAAAAAAAGAAGTACATGGCTTGCCTTTCCCATGATGGAATGAAGCGACACGTTTGCATGTTTGTCAGTGGGGAACTCCGTGCTCTTCTCCAAATGCTATGGGGCAATCCCCTCTGCTTTTTCACAAACTCAATGTGACAAAGCCCCACTGCATCACCCACCCTCAGGCACAGCCCCTCTCCATGCACGCTGTGACCTGACACCATCATCCAAGCATGCCCAACAAAAGAAGCCCAAAAGGTGGGGTGGGGAGTGAGCAACACACCCCGCATCAGGCTCCAGGTGCCTTCAACCCTAGAAGGAAGCCCCAACAAGTGCTTGAGAAGGGCTCAAAGCTATAGCAGGAAGAGGTCAGATGGTTGTTTCTTTGCCTGGAGCAAAGATTTCCATTTTGTTCAACCCCTTATGACACTTTCTTACCCACTCCAGCATCCTCGCTGCAGGACTTCATCCTCTGGGACCTGTGGGTAGCTGAACCACTTAGAAATATGCACTGCATACAGTTACCACTGTAACTTAATAGGGAACATTCTCTCCAAAATAAATACGCCGAGCCAACGAGCTTCGAGTGACTTTCAAGCACGACTTACCAAAACACAAGCAAACCCAGTGTGAAAAATCATGCCTACTATCTGCTCCCCTCACTTCCCTACTGCTACAATAAAATGAAACAGCTTTGTCCTCAATGGAAGATTCCACTAGAAGCAAGGAGAGGCAGGATTACATTGAGAGAACAAAGCCTCATTCATTAGGGGGGGGAAAGTGATTTGTATTAAGAGAGGAAGAGCTTGGTTGCCATTAGCTGCTATTTCACCTCAACAGCTGAGCAAGAAGGAGGGCAATGGGTTTTGCCATTGAGGGCTGTGACAAAACTGCAGTGAATGTTTAGACGGAACAAATGCCTTAATGCAGAGCAAACATCCTCACCAGCAGCTGCTAGGACAGCCTGGATTTGGGGAAAGAACAGGAGGTGACAGGACAACACAGTGACTTGCACAGCAGTTCTTCACAGCATATCACATCCCCAGGGAGCCCAGATCTCTCCCTGCAGTGTTTCACTGCAATATGGAAGTTGCAGGGCTGTGCCTCTCTGCTTGTTCACAGCAGACAGACACCATTGGAAACAACTTCTCCCACCCCTAGAAACCTGAGTGGGTACAAAATGAACAGGGCAAGAGGAGGTCTTCTAATGATCTCCTGCGACTCTCTGACAAAGCCTGCACTGCTGGGGCTTTGTGATTTTCATTAATGTTCAAGAGCCACCAGTTACAACTACAGGTACTAAGCAGCACACTGGAAATGTACTTTCCATTCACCCTGCTTTAGGCAGGGCCATAGTCATAAAATAAGCAACCTACAAGTTAAAATGCAACCTCTGAGGCAGAGGAGTGACCAATACCTTCAAGGAGATAGCACCCGAAGGTAACAAAGCCACTCAGAACTGCTGGTCCTGCAGCTACCTACTTGCAGAGGTCAGCTTCTACATTTGAAAAGCAGAACAGTTTGAAGAATTACACTCCAGCTTCCTGAAAACTGCATATTCTTTCCTCTTTCCATTCCTTTATGCCTCTTTTCCTCTGCATATTTTATTCCTGTAGCTTGCAGGATGTTTTTCGCTCCTTGTCTTCATCTTTTTATTTTTTGCCTGCCAAACTTCTCTCCATGGCCTAAATGCAGAGTTAACCATTGAAGCTCACATAGTGAAGGTGGATTCAGAGACCAATTAGGATGAAGGACTTTTTTCCTCCACTGCAGACACACATTTCAAATACATTTTAAAAAGTCTGTACACGTGTCCCACATACTTGCGTGCCTGGCCAGATTTGCGGCAGCAATCCCCAAACCCATCATTTAAAGATGCCCAGGTCACTGCGCTACTGAGTCAGTTCAAAGAGCTCATTTAAATCTATATTTTCCCACATTTCCACAGCGTTCAACTTTTCTTTTTTTTTTGCTGTATATCTAGAACAAAGGACAAATAAGTAAACAGGGTGTCTCATGTGCTGTGGGCTGTACACAGAGTACCTGTGCAATGAAGCACAAGACTCCAGTTGCAGACCCAACGAAAGGCTTCTGTCCCCAGAGCTTGCCTGCTTCTTCTCACAGCATGAGGCTCACTAATGAGGGCTGTTACCGTACCTCCTGTGAGCTGGAGTCAGTGCTGGAGTGGCTTCTGCAAGTCCAACACAGCCATGAATTCTGTGCCATAAAACTAGTTTTGAGGATGAAACGGATCTGGGATTTTAATGCCACGCAGCTTTTTTGTTAACTGATTTGAGAACATTATCAGTGTGGAGTAATCAGCTGTAGCAAAGCCTTTGCATGCCCTCATTTTTCTGTCACTGGGAAACAAACTCCAACATCACAAAGATGCAAGTTGTACTTGGTGCAAGTCAGATCTGCTCGTTATTTTACGCATGCATTTCACAATGCTCAAGAACACCTCCTCTGTGGCAGCAATGCAAAGCTGCACTCACAAATCCCTCTGCCAGCCTCACATCCTCAACCTGCCCTGGGCATGGCCCCTTCTGGTCCTTTGCAGGATCTCTCCTAATTCACTGTTGCTCTCCTTGTAGAAACAATTGCCTGCACAACCTATCCCATGCTACTTGCAGAGGTCACGCTCTATTCTGCGTGTGCACGCACACCATCACACTGCATCTCCTGGCTCCTCTGGAAGGAGACTCAGGCACGTGGAAGGGGAGAAGTTCAGCAGCAAGCTCATCTAGATGACCAGGGAGCAAGGCTGCGGGATGCACTGTGGCTCCTACCTCCCACACAGCACAGATGCAGCCCAGGTGGCTCAGAGCCTTTGTTGCTGCTCTGATGGAGAAACATGAAGGAATGCAGCTCTGGACAGCCTGGAAGTCATTATCTCATGGCGCCGTCTTTAGAGTAGCTGTGCTGCCCAGAACAGGGCTTTATGAGAGCACACACAGCCTAACTTTTATGGCTGAGTAAGAAGAACAACTTTACTTGAACATATCCACCAGGGTACGTAGGTTGCTCTTTGTGAGGATGAGCATGCATTTGCTAAACTAGGAAAACTCTTCTGGACAGCAAAGATGCTCTGATGCTGAGTGGTGCAGTTGATACCCCTGAAGGAAGGGATGCCATCCAGGGATGGCTGGGATGGAAGGAAGGAATGCCTGTCCAGGGACCTGGACAGGCTGGAAAAGTGGGCCCACGAGAACCTGATGAGGTTCAACAAGGCCAAGTGCAAGGTGTTGCACTTGGGTCGGGGCAATCCCAAGTGTGTGTACAGACTGGGAGAAGAACTCCTTGAGAGCAGCCCTGCGGAGAAGGACTTGGGCGTTGTGATGGACGAAAAGCTGGCCATGAGCCGGCAGTGCGCTCTTGCAGCCAGGAAGGCCAATGGCATCCTGGGCTGCATCAAGAGAGGGGTGGCCAGCAGGGAGAGGGAGGTGATCGTCCCCCTCTACTCTGCCCTTGTAAGGCCTCACCTGGAGTGCTGTGTCCAGACCTGGGGCCCCCAGGACAGAGGGGATGTGGAGGTGTTGGAGCGGGTCCAGAGGAGGGCCACCAAAATGATCAGAGGGCTGGAGCACCTCTCCTGTGAGGAAAGGTTGAGGGAGTTGGGATTGTTTAGCTTGGAAAAGAGAAGGCTCCGGGGAGACCTCACTGCGGCCTTCCAATACTTGAAAGGAGCTTACAGGCAGGAGGGGGACCGACTTTTTGCACGGGTGGATAATGGTAGGGCAAGCGGGAATGGGCTAAAACTGAAAGAGGGGAGGTTTAGGTTGGACATCAGGAAGAAATTCTTCCCTGAGAGAGTGGTGAGGCGCTGGCACAGGCTGCCCAGAGAAGCTGTGGCTGCCCCATCCCTGGCTGTGTTCAAGGCCAGGCTGGATGGGTTCCTGGGCAGTATGACCTAGTGAGCTAGTGGCTGGCAGCCCTGTCCACGGCAGGGGGGTTGGAACTAGATGATCTCTGAGGTCCCTTCCAACCGAAGCCTTTCTATGATTCTATGATTTTCTGCTCAACGATGTTAGGAAATATCTGCAAAGAACCAGAAATACCTTCACTGCTCAGCACAGCCAGCAACATTCACATGTGATACTTGGCCTTCCTGAACTGTATGCTTACAGCATTAAAAGAGAAAAAAAGAAAAAAAAAGCAGCAGTTCAAAGCATCCTCAGCATGTGCTGCAGTCATGTGCTCCATCCTGTCTACAGCTAGGGGGACTGAACTCAACTACTGTCAGCAGCCAGCAGTTTGATCTGATCTCTGGGACTCTCGGCAAAGCCTCTCCTCTACCACAGTGTCAGCTCTCCTCAGCTCCAACAGCAGCCTGGCTATCAGATCACAATGCCTACAACCTTGTGTATGGTAAGAGCATATTTCTCTGTTTCCTAGTCATATTCAAAGCAAAACTTCTTTTCCCTTTGTGCTTCCTAAAAGCTTGGAAATTTGCAACCCAGTAGAGAGGAGACAGAGAAAAGGATAAGAGCAAAATAAGCGAGGCTGGGAATGATCATACTTTTAACACTGCCATTTGTCATCCGTCCCCCATTCACCCCCATTCTGGTGCATACTTTAGGTTCTTTCCTTCAATAAATAACCAGACAGCAAATGTAGTTAGTTTTCATGCATTATTACAGATGCCTGGATTCTGCTCTGCTCCAGTTTTCACAATGAAACATCCACGAAATAGTGTCAGATTTGATAACAGAGCCCACTCAGCTGACATCACCTTTCCTTGAAGCCAGAGTAGACTGAACCAGGTTGTCTTACTACACAGTGACTGCACATTTAACCAGAAAAGCAGCAGCATCTCAATTCCCGTTTATTGTATGACTCTCTCCACAGACAGGAGGGAAGAAACACAGACCATGCTCATGGACACCTACAGAAATGAAAGCCTCTGCCACCAAAGTCAGGGGAGTAATGCCAAATGGAGCGCAAGAGCACAGGCAAGATCCTGGCTTCTAGCATCAGTGCATGTCACCTACTTTTTCCACTGTGCTTTCTGTATACATGCTGGGCTGAACTCCAGGGATTAATTTACCACCCACCACGCAGTTTTGCAGAGGAGGAAGGGATCAAAGGCTCGTTCAACAGCATGAGGCTGTCGCTAATGACGCAGGAGCTGATATTTCCTCTTGGCAGCCCCGGGCACAGAGAGAAGTGGCACTGGCACCTCATTAGGTGGCACCAGCACTCCTCTCTTTGTGGGCGCTGGCACTGTCCAGCACCGGCTGGGAGAAGCTTCAGCCTCGGCATCCCAGCCAAATTCCGCCTCAGCTTGCACCAGGCTGATGCTGATGTTATCCAGCAAGAGTCCCACCCAGGTCTGGAGACTCTTGAGTTCATTTCCCCCACGCATTTTCACGCCTCGGTCACCAGCAGTGGCCATCACCCGCAAGACGCCCACTTCCAACCACCTGCAGCACCAGTACACATGAGTGTAGGCAGTGCCGCTACTGCGGGGCATGGTTTGGCAAGAGACAGAACTCTCAGCTCCAAACTGTTGTCTTTTCACTGATTTCCACCTAATACTTTGGGACCAGAACCCGTGCACAGCTCATCCAGGAACTCAGGTTTCCTTCTTCACAGCGAGAATGTCTATGTCCTCCCTTTTTAAAGAGCCTCAAAAAGTGCAAGCAGAAATCACCACTGTGGATCACTCTTGAGCCTTACAATTAAACAACAGAAGAAAGCTTCTGACGAAATAAGCCAGCAGCTCTGTCCTTCAGGCTGCAGATGAACTCCAGCTCCCTGCCAAATACAAGCTGTTTGTAGCTGGGTGAACAGTAAACAGCAGAACAAGCTGACAACCAGCATCTTGAATTTGGCAGGGGCAGGTTTCTTCGTTTCTTCTCCACCCCCACTTTCAGGAAGCAAAAATGCTGTAAAACTCCAAGTGTGTGAAACAGGAAGGCAACAGCAAACACCACTGCCTTCCAGCAGCTGGTCCAGGAGACAAAGATCTACCAACAGCCTAGGTTTTCACTAGGAACCTAACGCACGTGGATGAGACAGGTTGGGTCCCTCAAAAGCCACGCAGCATTTAGTGTTCATGAAATGTGTTTTCAGAGAGCAGCAAGAAGGAAGGCGTCAGTACAGGAGTTGTGTACCAGATGGCCTTATTCCAAGCTCAGTTTCCTCACAGGTACATCTGATTATCTGACCAATAAGCAAGTGAAGTGTTGCAAATGCTGGAGGCACTTTTCTTCAGCCCTGAAAATAGCCATAAGGAAAAGAAGCGTGCCAATGGGCTCCGTGTAACAAAACCAAGAGCAGCAAAAGGAAAGTTAAGGTGGATTTTGTCAAGAAGGATGAAAAAAATATTTTCTCTCTTGCAAGCAGAGAGATCAGGACTGAGGAGGGGGACAGTGCTCTCTCAATGTCACTTCGGTCATCCATAGCATTGTCACCACCTGTGCAGATTGTGGATGGGTACCTACGTCAAGGCTTGGTACTACCTAGCACAGCTATTTGGATAACACAGGTTTTAGCAGTGTATTTGGAGGAGGTAGGAAAAGGAAAAGCAATCCAGAGAGGAAGATCTGGGTGAATTAAGAACTACAGCAAGCAGGTGTATGCATGAGAGCTGAGAGGAAGACAGGGGAAGTGGCCCAGACCTATGTAAGCCCCATGCCAGCAAGAAACAACCAGCAGTTGGCTTCTCATTGCAGAAGGAGAGTCCACAGCTGAGTTGTGTCAGAGCCTGTTGATCTCTTGTGTGAAGGTCACAGCAATGCTGTAGCTGCCATTAGACACCTGTAGGAAACCCATCTCTGGTCCCCATTGCTAGGCAGGCAGCCCCACCAATCCACCTAACTTCATAACTGCTGTTAACATCGTGTTGTTAGCATTATTAAAACACTTTAATGTTTCCTTTACCCTTGCCTTTGACAGACTGTTCTTCAGTGTCAGGTAACAAGCCAGAACAGGACACTAATTTCATGTACGTTAGGGTGACCATGGAGAGCAGGTCCCTGCTTACAAGGTCCCCTGCATCTTGGGAGGCTCTTGGGGTTATGACAGGTTTTCTAACTTGCTGAGTCGTTTGCCAAGATGATACCAGCTGGAGGAGCAAACCTGCACCTCTTCAACTTCTCTTGCAGAATTAAATCCTTTCCTCCCAGGTGCTTCAGGTGTTATCAAAACTTCAGGAGAACAATCATGGTGTTTCACTTTTGGTCTGGCCTTGGACACATCACTTCACTGGGTCCCACTTCTCCATGCTTGCCACATGGATGAGCAGTTCCCTCCTCCACTCAGGATTTGCTGCAACTTTAAATACCCAAGGCTGGGACAGATTCAGGTACTACACCAGTATGGGCTGTAGATGAACCTTTATTTCATTCTCCAGCATCTATTTGCAACAATGTCTACTCTTTTAAGTCATAAACTACAACTGCTCAGCAAGCACTGAGCAATGGGGTCACAGTTGGATGATTCTCCATTGCCTTGGATAACAGCTGTTACACAGAGCACAAAGTTATTGGTAACATGCTAGATCTGTTAATCTTCTGAACTGCAAATGTGGAGGAAAAAAAGAAAAAAAAAACACCACCAAGCTTTTTGCTGGAAGTGTTCTGCTCTAACATCATAGTTTTCATTCATTTAAAGGAGTCACAAAAGTCAAGTCATTGTCACACAGGAAGCCTTGTTTCTGTTATCACAGTGACACTTCATGGAGCAGTCTGGCTAACTGCACAGTTTAAAAGCCAATGGAACTCACCGTGGGGCGCAGCCTCTGCAGTCTACACAGATATTGCCACCCCTGCATCCACTAGCACTCCAGTCCTCGCTGTGGGACTGAAACATCCCTCTGCACTGTGACAACTTGGAAGAACTTTTTAAAAACCATTCAGAAGAAACCTATTAAGATGAGATAAATTACTTCCTGTCTTGGCCCTAAATACACATATAAACAAAATTTCACACGATACAGAAGAGAGGCCCATGCAGAAAGATGCATAAGCTGCCTTTCAACAGTTGAACCTTTCTGCTTTCCACAAACATTAAGCAGGAGTTGTGGCATTCACTAAAATTATGAGAACAAGCAAAGTCTCTGGATATTTTATTGATTTTTATTCGTTGTAGCTATCACTGCTGTGTAGCTAGGCAAGTCCCTCTGCTTCTATTAGCAGTTAGAGCACTTCTACATTTGTCACTCATGGGGAAGAGGAGCTGGAAAACTCAGACCCCTAGAAGCTACTAAAAACCAACACAGATAAAATCAGAAAGAATTAAATCTTGTGAATTACACTAACCACATGATTCCTGGGAGCTTGCCTCAGGATTTCAGGATGCTTGGAGCAAACTACACCAGGCTCGCAATTTTGTCAATTATGTTTCATTTTATACATCAGAACAGTCGCAGAATCGTTATTGTAACCATTATTACAAACACCCCCAAGGACCTAAAGCTCAGGCAGCCTGCTTCTACATGCTAAAAAGCTTTCTTGGCTAACGTTCATCAGACAGCGTTTCTTTCATGTAAACCCTGCGTTACCCACAGTTACACCAGGACACAGCTGAGATACGCTCTGTCAGCTCCGGACACGCTCACACAACATATGGAAGATGCCATACAAAGACAACCATGGGTCCTGCTATCAGGCAATGCCACCCTTAACACAAGCCAGCTTATGACAGCAGCAAATTAAAAATAAATCGCTGCGACATTCAAGCCAAGGATAACAGAATTGCATTAAGGGCAGAAACAAGTGTCAGAAAATTAGAAGAAAAAGACATTCTCACTTGGCTCTTCAGGTATTTTTCACCCAATAAAACCCATTATGACAGAAGCAAGTCTCATTTTCAGGTCATTCCCAAGTTTTTGAAGCATGCCTAGAGAAAGAAGCTATACACAGAGACCCAGCTTAGCTTTCAGATCCCCCCAAACCTTTCCTGGGTAGCTTGCTTGGCTTTGAATCCTTCCCTCCCACCTGTCCTTAGCTACAGTCACCTGTCAGCAATTTCCTGCCTTCCCTCGCTTGCTTTGCCATCACTGGATGCAGCCCTGGCAGAAAACAAAAATATCAAGTAGCTGAAAGGCTGTTAGGGTCTAAACAAATTGTCAGCCCAAGGGGAAGTAGGAATATTTGTTTCCAGCAGCAGGGGCAGCTGCCAGGTCCCAGGGCAGAGCCTTTTCCATGCGTTGCACCTTGCAGGCCATAATCACACAGTCACATCGCGGGGATGGGCACTCCTCAGTCCTCTTTTCACTCTCATTAGAAACAGGCTGAGATGTAAGCCGAGCACGGCAGGGTAATGTGCTGGGGAGCCAAACTGATGTGTTGGTCTGAGAAAGTACTGCCTCTGCACCTGAACCCTACTAACAGTATGAGTGACTGAGGACCATTTCAGAGCAAAGTCAGCTAAACTGGCTTAACCCTCTCCCCTAGAAGAGGCCACGCGCAGAGGACATGTTGTGCCTCTAAGGTGTCATACAGCCCCAGTTACTCGTTACTGTGCTTCAGCTGAACCACATTAATGGACCAAACAGGACCCCCCAGTTTGCTTCAGGACAAAGTCAGCAATCTCTGCTCAAAACAGACGAGCCCCTGCAGCAGGCTGGGAGCATTACTGCAGTCATGTAGCTCAGCTGCATGTATGAGCTGGGGTGTGGTACCAAGCAGATGGAAAATGGGATTTCTTCAGCCCATCCTGCTTGATCTGCAGCAGTGCTAGATCTGTTTGTGTCCTCATGTGCTCCCTCTTTCTTCTTGCTTTCCATCCCTTGCAAAAAAAAAAAAAAAAAGTTTTGGGTTGAATTTTCTGTTGCACTGAACCTTGAGTAGACAGTCATCCCCAGGGGGAGAAGGCATAATGTACCACTTTTCCAGTGTATTTGCTCACTGCATCGTGCTGGCAGCACAGTAAGAAGGGCTCCATGAAGCATGGTGTGAGACTTCAGACCTATCTGGCACTCATCCTTCATTTGTGATACTTCTACATCCAAACTCCATCCCTTAGCTAGGCTGAAGGATACGCATCGTGCTTCTTGTAGACGGGGAAACAAAGCAGATGGTCTCAGTCTGGGGGACAGGTGTCCACATCAAAAAACTGTCACCATCCCTGACACCTTCTCAGCCCTACTGGCCAAGATCCTCCAGAAAAGAAAAACATACCTTGCCATTTTGCATACATTTACATTCATTTGCATGAACCCAGGCACCTGCTGAGCGGAAGCGCCTTCCTGTTTTTAAAGTTGCACTGTAGCAAAACCATCAAAAAGACTGGTGTAAAGATAACTTGCGTAGTGCTGAATGCCTGGTGCCTTTGATATGCAAATCAAAAATAAAAAGGGCCCTTCCATGCCGTACTCCTGTTCTGCTCCTGCCTTTTGCTTCAGGGATGAGTCTTAGTGAGGTGGAGCAGGGGAGGCATCTCATGGCAGCTCACCATACAGTGTGTGACGGCACTTGCGCACTGTTTTCTGCTGCATTTCCTTCTGAAAGGCCAGTGACATTGTCAGAGTCCAAAGCATACTCTCTTTTTTTTTCCTNNNTTTTTTTTTTTCTTTTTTTTTTTTTTTTTTTTTTTTTTTTTCTGGCAAGGGGTTTTCTTCTCCAGCCTCAAACAACCACAAGGCTACGTACATCTATGTCTTCCTAAACGAGGCAGAAATATTTCTGTGGAGTTGTGATAGGTGGAATGCCTGGGGGATTGGGGTGTGGGAAGTCCAAACTAGGGCAGAAGTCAGTGAAGCACATCCTGAAATGCCTTACTGAGAGGGCTGTTTCCCAACACGCATACACATCGCTGCCTGAGTTCACATCAAATCATACCACGTGGAGCATTACGTCCAGTATCAAGGGGAAAAGAACATCCAGGAGAAAAACCAAAACAACCCAAAACACAGCAGATTGCTCAGTGCTCCCCCCAGGACAGTTGGAAGGGCAAAAAGACATCATTTCTTGCAGCATGCCTGGCCAAAGCCAAGCGCTGCCCAGGGGAAGCTTCTGCAGGGGTGAAAGGAGCACCCCATTGCCACATCCTGCCAGGGGGGCAATGACTGCCAGCAGCACCACGATTAGGGGGCTCTGGAGCAGAGAGGGAACGCTGGCTGTGTTCTGCAGTGCTAGTCAGGGCAGCTTGGCAGGCAGGAGGGGAAGAAAAAATGAGCATTTCCATGGGAACTCCACTTCAGGGTCGTGGTGTGAGTGCCGGCTCTCCTGTCACACTGTGGATGAGGGGCCGTCTGTAGGTGGATGGCAGCATGCAAAGGAGCAGGTGGGAGACAAGCCCTGCTCAGCGCTCAGGCTTTTTCACCCAGGTCCCTGCCCCATGTCTCTGTCCCTGCCAGGGTTTCATTTGTGAAAGCCTCCAGCTGCTGTAGCAGCGTGGAGGAGGTTGAGCCTCTTCCCATAAAAAATGTCAGCACTCGCAGTGTTTTTCAACCTGGAGGACCTTTGCCTACTAATCCTCTCGGCTTCCTTCCCACACCCCCAGCCTATTAACAACTGAGTTTCTCTTTCTCTGACCGCTGTTTCCCACTTCTTCCTTCGGCACAAGGGAAAAGAGTCACAAAGGCTTCTCAAAATGCGCCGGAGATGTGCCTACACCAGGAGCTACAAGCAAGAAAAATGTTGCTTGTTTGTACACACTGCCCAGAGCACCACAGTCAGCTACATAAAATCAACAGCAAAGCTCTTCCCAGCTTTCGCTTTAAA
>VXAV01008736.1:65331-96011 GCA_013399715.1 Alectura lathami | reverse complement strand
TCAGATAAAAAAAAAAAAAAAAAAAAAAAGAAAGAAAAGAAAAAAACCACACACACCAAAAAAACTTATGTAACTCTGCAACTAATCTTTGCTAATCATGAGCAAGGCATTTAAATCCAGGGAATAAGCCTATTCTTCCCCCCCGCCCCATCCCCCCCAGCCTATCTTTGCAGTAAAAAGGGAGAAAACAGAGGCAAAGTTCACAGCATTGCGAATATTCCTACCAACGCGATAAAGTGGCAAGGGGCACGAGCCTGCTCAGAGGCAAACGCTCCTGCCCTGCCCTTTCCTGTGCACAGACACCAAGGACCTCAGGAGAAAAGCTGCTTGTGGACTGATTACCACTTGCTTTGTTGCTAAAGCATGGAAATCTCTACTCTCACCCTTTACCATTGCCTTGTTTTTGTCTGGTATCTTTTTGTCCTCTATTCACTCATGCATCTAAGAACAGAAGAACGGCCATCTGAAGTGTTCCTTTACGGTGGGCAGTGGAAATACTTGACAGTCCTCAATCTGGTAAGCAAATTGTGTTGTACAGCAATATGTCTGTTTGTTTGTCTGCCGTCTGTGCATCAAGACATATGCAGCTGGTGGATTTGCTGCTGTTAAACTGCTTCCTTTAACAGTTTGTACCCCAAAGGGAGCTCAGTAGGTGCCTACGCTTGTGCAGTGAAATGTATTCACATGTTTGATGCAGAAAGAGCATTGGCTGGCAAGGTGCTTGCCTTTCAGGGAGTAAGTGCTCCGAGGTAGCTGCCTCTTTGTCTAAGAGGTGAGCTAGCAGTGAGAAGGGGGGCACAAATAATATGTCCAGCCAGGACATGCAGGTTTGATGCATGTTATCTAACCCTTAATTAACAGTTAAGAAACAGCAATGCACACTGTCATGCTGCTTGCAGTTTGACTTCCCCTTTTTAACAGGTTGCATAAACAAAGCATGGCACGGTGCTAATTTAGCCATTCAGAGTGCACACTTAGTTTGAAAATCAGTTTACAGCATGAGGGAAATAAATTCCTGCCTACAGAGATATGCTTGTGACATTATTACATCTGTTTTAATAGTGCTGTCAACTGTTTGCTGCATTTCCTAAGATTACACTGAAAATGTAGAAACAAGAAAAATGTGTTCTCATTCTCCTATTATGCTAACATCTTACGAAGAAGTAACATGAAAGCAGGAGAGATATTTTGAGGTTGAGAGCTTGTTCACAGCCCAAGAGGTTCATCAGTGGCTCGTGGTGGTGGCGGCAGTGGGGTGGAAAGGCTGGGCATAGGGAGAGGGTTCCTAAAAGGGACAAATTTCAGGGACATTTGCTAACCTGAAGGTGACCGAGAGGATGGAGGTCCCTTTAGTCTTTTGTCTTTTTTGATTTTTTTTTTTTTCTTTCCTAAAATGCCAGCAATCAAATGGTCAGGATACAACAACCATGAGGATATTCAGTTCCTCCTGCTGGGACATCTATCAGTAGACTAAAACACCAACAGCCAAGTCCCAGACAAGCTGCTCCTTGCGTGCCCAGCTCCTTTCCTTGGTGTTTTTTTCTGGGTAAATCTGTCCCCACTAAAGCACCAACCATACCCTTAGGCAAAACAGCATCTCCATCCTGTGTCCCCAGGCACAGTTATAATGAGATCTACCAGCCGGAATGTGACAGAGCCCTCAAGCATCAGATTGAAAGGAGAAAGCAAGTGGCCCTTCTCCCAGCATTTTGGGAAGCAGAAGCAGCCATTGCAATTAGTATCCATCTCCCCTTAGTGACCAGCAGTGGATGGTCAGGGACGGCTGCACAAACACAACAGTATGTGTAGGTGTAAAATGATCTTCCCACAGCTCTGCCCTCCAGCTTGCCTTCCGATGGCATCCAGACTTACCCAGCCAGAAGGTAAACCCAGGCAGAGGTAGCTAACATTTATTCAAAGCCTACCTTTCATCTACCTGTGTACACTTCTGGTACCTTCCGTGTCCTGCGGCAACAAGCTCCACAATATAATTGTGCCTTGTGTGAAAGAGCAATTCATTTTGTTGGTGTAAACCCGCTTCCTGACAACAGAATCGGGTGCCCCTTTGCTTCTCTGTTACAATTTAATTGTTCATCTCTGTTCACTTTCTCTTTGCTACTCATTATAGACCTCTATGAGATATCACCCCCTGGTTATTCTTTTCTCCAAGCTGAAAGTCTTTTTCATCTCTCTTCACAAAGGGCTGCTTCTTTCATTAAAGCATCCTTGTTGCCCTTCTTAGATTTTCTAGTTTGAGTAAGGGGTAAGTAGGGCAGGTTGCAGTGGTCAAGCTATGAGCACAGCACGTGTTTTATTTATACAGTGACCTAAAGGTGTTTCCTAGTCTGTTTGTTTCTCCTTAAAAATCTTAGCCCTCGGTTTCTTTTTAAATAGCCAGTTAGCAAGGAGACAGCAGTGAAAGGGAGCTATCCACAGTGAGCCCAAAATTTCTTTCCTGAATGGTCATAGCTATTTAGAGCCCATTGTTACAAAATATATAATTGAAGTTGCTTTTTTTTTTTTTTTTTTTTTTTTTTTTCCCTGAAATGCACTGTGTTGCATTTACCAACACTGATTTTTGCCTGCTGTTTGATCTCTCAGGCACTCAGTATCCTGAGACTCTTTGGCAATTTCACAGTCAGGCTTAGCTTTGACAGAAAAGAAAAAAAAAAAAAAGAAGAAAAAAAAAAGGATTTACAAAGCTTTCCCATCTCCATATTCACTCCCTTCCCCAGCTCATTTATGAATGTGCTGAACAGCTCAGGTCTCATTAAATCTCTGGGAGCAGGGGCCCTTGCTCCAATTCTCCAGCCCTTTGTCTCCTATCTTTAAGCACATATTGATCCCGTCCCAACTCTAAAATGGAGCTGTCAGACGATGGGGAGATAGTGAGGATACTGCCTTGCTCTGACACAAAAAAGGTGGCGATGGTGCGGGATGTGCAAAATTCCTGTTTCGTGGCTGGCAGTCCTTCCTCCTCGGAGAAGCTCCCTGTGGGGCTCCACCAGACCGAGGAGAGCTGCTCCAACTCTGCTGCATGGGACGAGCCCGCAGCTGGGGTGCACGTCCCCAGCACGGTGTTTCCTCGCATCCCCTGCAAATCGATGGTCGATCAGATGGCTCCTTCCCCACACCGATGCCTGCAAACAGGCACCGTGCTATGTTCTTGCACACAGGGAATGCCTGGAGGCGCCAGGAAATAGAGTGCCGTGGAAGAGGAGTGGGTCAGAGGCTCCAGGAGGCTGAGCCGTGCCCTTGAAACTTTCCCCAGAGCCACGCATGTAGAGCTTTTGTCCAGCTCTTCTATCTGTTTCCTGCCAGACCATGATTGCCTGGCTTCTGGCATCAGCCAGCTGATTCGCTTGGAAACTTTCCCAAAAAATTCCTCCTAGCAGTTTGGAATTGCACTTTTAAAAAGCAAGAAATTCCATTTGGCACAAAGCTGCTGCGACCAGCTCACTCTGAAGTGCAAATACTGGGAAACACGGTGTTTTCCAGGGGATGGAAATGCAGTCTGACCCCTAGCTCTGCTGAACCGGTGCTGGAGGAAGTTCTTCTAGATACGACCCTCGTCAAGCACCTCACGCAACGCCTTGCTGGCCGTGTGATGCTCCCAGGAGAGCCACAGCTCTGGGGTTACTTCAGATTCGTTTATCTATTTAATGATCATAGAAATAAAGATTCAAGAAGGAAATATTTTTGTAGACAAAAAAAAAAAAAAAAAAGGTGAGTGGATTTTGCACCAAAGGAGTTCATTGACAGACTATTGAACAAGCAGAAATAATAGATAAAAGTGGTTCTGTGTTCATTTGTCTGTGAAACAAAACAATACAAGCTGAATCATTCATTGCCTGAAATAGCTGAGCTCATAAAAATCTGCTCACTGCCGTAAATCTGTTAGTAAATCATCGAATAATGAGCACACTGTGCCTTTAAAAACTATTAGTTGCGTTCCTGTCCCATTTTATTCCTTCTGCTTTTGTCTCGTATCATTGAAATATTTTCAATTCTCCTGAAAGCTGTTTTTTTTACGTATTTCTAAATAGACCTAGCATTTAGTATGCACATTTTTCAGGTTGTTATCCTGTGAATGCATGTGTGTCTGCACTAAATGTTGACTGTTATGTCTAATAGCCCACTCAGAATATGAGATTTATCTCATATTGGGCAGAGCACGGAGCACAGTTTATTCGTACGAGTTTGAGAATTCAATATACACATATGGCTATATCTTACATGTGAGAGTAAATCGTGTCAGGTTAGTTAAACAGAAACACCCCTTTGGATCAATGCAGCAGATAAAAAATAAGGTTCTCCTTGGTTGCAGTGACTCTTTGTTTGGAAAATCCATTTGGCCAAAGGAAGCATTTCTACAGCACCTAGCACCGTGGAGTTGTGCAGGGTCTGTAGAGGAAAGCGACTTCTCTCCAAAAGGGATAATCATATCCATACTCTCCTCCTTGGGCTGCTAGCTTTCTGAATGCTTCCAGTCTTCCTTCTGTTCGTGTGGGAATACTTAGGGGATCCTCTTTATTTACAGCCAGTGGATTTATAGTCTACGAGCGGCTGCAATGTATTTGTGAGCGCCAGCACTGCTGTTTGGGAAATTAACAGGACATCTGGAATAATTTCATGTTTGCATGGGTTTTTTTTGTTTGTTTTTGTTTGTTTGTTTTTGTTTTTTGGTCTCAGCAATTTCCCATTAGTGAAGGCTGTAAGATTTGGATACACCTTTCTCACAGCAATAAGACCGAATTTGGAAGAACGTAGGCTGGGAGCTCTGACTGAGGTCCACTGCTGGCTGACCCTGTCAGAGGAACGACTCTAGCTGGATTCAGCTTTCTGGTCTGATAATCATTTGTATGTTCTTCCATTGCTCCTGAAAATACATGGTGACCACAAACTGACTGAAACCCCTTTGATTCCACATTGATGGACACAGGTAGAGCTATGAGCAGCACGTAAAATGAGCTGCTGAGGCTGAATTCCAACTTCTCCAGGAGATGCTCTTCTTAGTGGTCAGCAAGAGAAATGGGTCAGGTTACGTATTCAGATAAGTACTTTCCATTTGGAAGATAACATTCTCCTCCCCTACATATGACAGAATATTTACCAGACTGAGAATATGGCTGTTTTGGGACTGTTTCTTTTCAGAGATGTTTGTTTAAGTCAATTTTGAAGGGTCAGGGGGAGGGAGAAGCTGATCCCTGTCCCATGATTAATGTAAGGCTGACCATGACCAAGATAATAATAGCCCCATCCTCTGGGAACCATGCTTCTGCCTAACTACTTTATTGGTAATTAGTCACTGTGTGTCACCAGACTGTCAGCACCCTCACGTACATTTTTCATGCTTTTTGTAGAAAGTTATTGGTGGCTCTACAGGACGTTAAAAGAGCTTCTGTTTACTACCAGGCTTTTCTTAGATCTTCAAGGACTTGGGTCTGATGTCCCAGTGAGGCCAAGCACTTGGGCACATGTTTGGTTTGAGCATGTGCTTGGCTCTAAGCACACTGCGCCCGGTTATATACCTGTCTGAACTAGACCCACAGCTTGCAGGGCCGAATCCCCAGGGACTGAAGTTGTGCCGGGAGTCCCAGAGGCTAGCTGTGGTAACGGCCAGAGCAGGAGAGAGAAAGCCACAACTAAAGCTGGTTTGGATGCCTTGGAGTTGAACAAAACCATATGTGTATTTTTATGTAAAACTGTGGCTGCTCACCCCACGCTCTTGAGAGGAAACATGAGGTTTTGCAGCTGAACCGGGCAGTGCGTGACCTCCGATACCTCACCCTGCAACGGCGTGTCCGCACCGGCACCGCTGCGGGTGTGTGAGGGGATGCTCCGCAGGACCCAGCAGTCTTCCCATCTGGGCTGTGGAAAGGATGGAGAAGAAAGGGTATAGCCTTCCTTTTTGCCAGGAAATGGAGGGGGGTAGCTGCGGATAACTGCAGGGATACTTGGGTCGTGCCATCTACTGTCGCTTTGCTCCCCAGGAAGACTTGGTCTCTAAAACTCTCTATCAAATCTTGCGGAAACCCTTGTGTGAAGGTGAGCATGGTGGAATCAGTCCCCTCCTTCCCTCAGGCACTTTGATAGCAGGGATTTCTGATGGGAGAGCACTGCACTAATTCCGTCCCCTCCCAAGAACCACCCTTCTCGGCTCCTTCAGAAAGTAATGAAGTAATCAGCAACAACTTCTGATACTTTTCTCAAAATAAACATCTGATTCAGAGTAAGATCATGGCAAAAGATACCTCATCCTTAAAGCTGTAACACAGCCTCTTTCCATTTAACCATCAATAGCTGTTCCAGCATTTGCAGTAGGCTGATCTCCCCATATTGCATCACTTAGGGCCAACCTAGCTTTAAACAGAGGAGACCACCACATGAATTGAGAGAATCGAACTAGACTCAGCTGTCTGAAAGCAAGATAGCAGGAAAAGTTTTTTTCTGCTTGGTTTTGTGTGTCTGACACATCTGGTTCAGCATGAGCCGCTGTGTAGCATTGTGAGAGAAAGTAATCAGAAAAGCAGTACTGGTTTAAACTACAATATTCTCATGATTTCATGCATAATTTCATACACAATTTGCAGAATTCTGTTTTGTCACGTTGCACTTACCTGATTGTTTAAAAAATCCTCCTAGCACCTTCCCTAAACAACCTCACACTCATTACTTGGCAATGATTTAAAAAAACCACCCACATACACTCAAAAATTTATTAGTTACAAATGGTTTAATGTACTCAGTGAAGTCGATCTCTGCTTCTAAACACTTGAAATCCTTCCCTGAATCCCCCTGAGTTCAGCAAAAGAGGTTCTGGTTTGGGTAACTTCTGCAACTGATTTTCACGCGAGAACATTTTGAGCTCCTTGGCTTGTGCGACCCTGAGATCAGCCTCACCGTCAGCTCCCAGAGAGAGGGCCCCGTGCTGACTAAACCAGGGGAGAAGCTATCGAGCAATTCCCTTACAGGAGACATTTCCTGGCGTATTCCAAGTTTGGTTCTCTCCTGTTCCTCCTCAGACACACCGAGCATAGCAATTAACACATAAAGTGTGACGGAGCTGGCTTTCGGCATGCCCTTCCACCCCTCCCATCTGAATCACATGACACATCTCTGTTTAGTCTGTTAAACGAGATACTGCTAAAGTTGTCTCCCGAACTACTGCATTTAATCACTCTCAGTTAGTAAAAAAGATTTAGCCCACAGCTATTTCCCTCACGCGGGCTTGTAGCTCACGAACAAAACAGCTCCCTGAAGAGCAAGAACTGAGTTCAGTGACGAACGTGCTAATTAAAGCTGGATGAGTTTCCCTCATTAGATGTAATTACTTTAGTTTTTGCAGGCTGTCTTCTATGGGGTGTCCTTCCTGGCTGATGTGCTGAGGCTAATTAAGAAGCTGCGATGTGCTAAGTGTGTAATTTCCAGCAGAGACCTTCTTTTCAGTGTCCTGGCTTTCCCAGTGTCCACAGTAAGTAACCTCTATACGTAAAAATAATGTTTGCATAGATGTGTATAGCAAAACGTGCACATATGTAAAATAGCTAAGGACTGTGGACTTCTTTTTACCCTTTGAAAACTGATTTGGACCATCTAGAAGAGTGGACAGCGCCCAAGTCTTTGTGTAAGCCTTTAGCATTCATGGTTGAGTGCAAAGCCTCTTGTGAAAACTTTAGGCCTGCTGTCCCTGAATGAACAGAGATTGACCCCAAAGGGTGAAGCATAACCCCTCTGTTAATCTTACGTTCCAAACAGCTTTGGAGTTATCCACTTAGGGCATTTCTCTAAAGGGCAGCATGGGCCAGGAGGGTATGAGAGGCAGCAACACCCCACACCTCCTTCTCTGACTCCAGCGTGACTTTAAATAAGTGCTGCAGAGAAACAGGTTCACAGGATGTTAATTACAGCCATAGTCTACATCACACCCACATAGACCACCTACTCCTCACAGCGTTTATCTGGTGCTGGGTGCTGGAACCAGTGGGTTACTTTAGCATGTGGGTACTGCTGCGTGCGAGTGAAGCCTGCAGTCACCTCTGAATCTCGCAGGGCTGAGAAGCACTGCTTAAATCTGGTCCACAAGCAGCTCAGCCAGCTGGCTCAATAACGAAATTCTGCCAGGGACAGAAACAGTGGCGTAGGCTGATTTATCCCCCCTGCACAGCAGCATTCACCACGCTGCTGTCCCGTCCCCCAGGCATCCTCACTAGGACAGAGGCACAAGGTAGTCTCATTCTTCCAGATGATTTCAAGCAGGCACAAAGAGTGCTCAAGCACAAAGCCGAGCCAAGAAAACTTCCAGGTGGCGATAGCTGATACCTCCCCTAAAGATCTCCCACTGTAAATCCTCCACTATTGAAAAAGATGGGTGCCCACCATGCAGCTTGCCCCTGCCAGTTGAGAGTTAGGCTCATGAATTGTGAAGACAGAGTAAGTTTCAGGTGACCTGCCTTAGAAAGACCCGTTTTTACTTTGTTACTAAGCAGAACAGGTGCTGTGCCTTGACAGCCAATCCCTCAAGGAGAACTTCTGCGCCATGAAAAAATCCCATCTGCAAAAGGAGGAAAAAGAATTTTAAAGCTAATCACATGTTCCACAGTAAGTGTCAGCGCTGGTAGTTCATAGAATCATAGAATGGTTTGGGTTGGAAGGGACCTCGAAGATCAACTGGTTCCAGTTAGTAAAGGGGGTTTTCTCACAGTATCAGCACAGAACACTGCACCTCAATGCAAATTCCTTTCTTTATGTCGTAACATGTGAGATACATGAGATTAGCGGAAAATATCACCGTTTTTCATGTAGGAGATATTTTGCCTTTTCAGAAATCAAAGCACTATCCAAATCCCATCAATTACACTTCTCCCATTTTGAAACATCCTTCATTTCATATTTTGTTTCCAGTTTGTGTCCATATCCTTTTGGATCCTGTACACCTACAACCGAGAGCTGGTTTACCCCAGGAGCCTTGATGGAGTCATTCCACCCTGGTTAAACCACACCATGGTGAGTAAGAAACACCTCTGCCTCTTGCACAGAAGAGAGGCTTGGCAATGTGTGTCCGTCCCACCACTGCGCTGGGCAGCTTTCCAGAAAAGTTTCACAGCTTCTCCTTTCTCACCTCCTCCTTCCTGCTTATCTGACGTTGATGTTGAGCTGTACACAACAAATAGATGCATGTGCTCGAAGTTGCCTCGAGAAGCCTTTTAGCACACCAGGAATGTCAGTGAATCATTGCCTGTCAAACCTCTGAAGCCAATGAGATGATGTGCAGTCGCAGGGGAAAAAAAAAAAAAAAATTCCTTCTCAGTTATCGTAGCTCAGAAAATAAATTGTTTCTGCAAACAGAAGTCTCTGAAATACAAAATGGCTGGGGGTACAACAAAGTGCTTCTTAATTTTTAAAAAAGGTGAAAGAACCAAAGAACATCTGACAGCTCAACAGCTAATAAGCTAATGTGCGCACAGCTTTGAATAGCTGAGTTGAAATGATTGTTTACAGATTTCTATAAATACTTTCCAGATTTCTCCTTCATTTGCTCTGGCTGTTTTTATGATGTGTTGAATAATCACATATTTCTCATCAGTCAAGTGTAAGGAGGATGACAGCAACATGGAAACCGTGGGTGGATTGTAAGGTCAGGGAGGCCTCATGGGGCTCACGGGAAGGGGGAGAGAAGGGAGAGGTTCGGCACCAGACTGAATCAGAGGAGCCAGAAAGCATGAAATAAGCACACAGGAGCCTCAGCCTCGCTTCTCTCCAGGCTTCATTTCTGAAGTACAACCCTTTGCAACCCACTGCAGCAGTTCTGGTGCGTTTAGAAGGTAAACTTGTCAAGGGTTTTGAGCAGCCCCTTGGCTGAGATCCGGGTGTTCGGACACATCTGTCTGGAATCCAAACACACATGGGCACGTCGGCACTGCTGATATCCAGCTGATAAACGGCAGCCATCGTGCACTTTTAACCTTATCACCTGCTCTCTGCCCACCAACCCATCTCCACTGGGGGTCTTAAGCAGCCGTCCAAACCTCTGAACCAATGCAAAAAGGCACCGCTCCTTCTTGAAACCAGAACAGATTCCTTCTGTCCTCAGTATCACACTGGTTTCAGGTCCAGAATTTGGTGTTGGTGGCTGGTTGAATTTTCAGATCTTCACAGTAGAAGATGTACTGGGGAAGGGGAGGGCACAGGATGCTGGCGAGGGGACTTGGGCTTTGCTTCTTGTTTTAATCCTAGTGCACAGCTGAGAATTTGCCCTTTCCATTTCCACATTTGTTTATGAGACAGGAAGTTTAGGTGGTGCTAGAACTTACATTTTTATTTTGTGAGGTAGAAGTATTTGCAGGAACTCCTAAATGTATTCATTATAACATTTTCCTTACCCTACCTACATCTACATTTCATAACAGAGTCATTCTGACAACAACTAAAAGCTCTTCCATTTCAGAAATGTCAAAAAAGGGTGTTAAAAAAGGAAAACAGTTCTTCCTCAAAATTATTTTGACGAGAGAAACTTCACATAAAGCAAACCTCTATCACAACCTAGTATTTTATTTCTAA
Organism: Alectura lathami; assembly: GCA_013399715.1. NCBI lineage: Eukaryota > Metazoa > Chordata > Aves > Galliformes > Megapodiidae > Alectura > Alectura lathami. Next base: position 85,451 of record VXAV01008736.1, on the reverse strand, counting down.
AGCTCTTAATATACTGCAGATATCTAGCACCTGACAATTCCTGGGTGGGAAATTTTCCTTCCAGCATCTATTGAGTGAAAGACATCTGCCACGAATGCAGACTGATCCCTGCTATTGACAATCCATGTGTTTTGAGACACTTTTCCTTGCGGAGCCGCTTAGGAATTACCTGTACACCAGCTCAGGGTAGTGCAACGTGCACTGCACTGCACAGCTCAGAACCAATCTACAGTCCTACAAAAGTATTCGGTAAACTACTGCCTCCTCCTCACTGTGGAACAGAGGAGGTGAGTAGCAAAGAGGTTTTTTTTGTTGTTGTTGTTTGTTTCGTTGTTGTTTTTTGTTTGTTTTCTGAAGGAAAAGTCCTAATAATGCCATGATAAAGATTTGGAAATAAATCTTTAGTGCGCTTTAGAAGGAAGCTCCCTTTTAGCATTGCAGAAAACTTTACTTTCAGACCAACAGCATCCAGGTCTTCAGTCTTAGCTGAGATTTCCTTTCTCTCACCCAAAATACTCACTGGGCAGATCTGGGGAGCTACCAACATTTTAAGGGACTGTCTCCAAATACCGATTGCCAGGCAGACGCTTTTTCTTTGGGCTCATTTTCTTCCATATTCTTTATGGCTCCGAGATCACAGACATTTCTCAGCAGATTGAGGCAGCATCTATCTGGCTTTGGTGGGAAAAGACAGCAGTGTATCAGCGATATACGTCAGTGCCATATCATTTGCAGTGGGAGGATTTTTTTTATCTCAGTCTATTTTAACATGGTAAATAGGGAAAGCATATGTTGTTATGGAACTAAAAAGTGAACTAAAAACAAGCACACAAAACCACTTCAGGAACATGAAGCTTCTTGAGTTCACAGTGATGCTTCAGCTCTTTCCCTGCAAAAATGAACTAGCCACTTATTTTTCTCACATTCCCTGCTCTCAGAGTGGGAAGGTGTCAGTGCCTTCCCACCAGGTAGCCCAGAGTCATCCAGAGCTTCCATTTTAGGCATGCTTTTGCAGTCTCAGTTGAAACATTTCCTGTTCTGCAGAAAGGATGGCTAATGCAGAAAAGAATTCTTCTAGCAACTGAGGGGAGTCAACTACCTCAGGCTACTTCGGTTTCTCTCATTGTCTATCTACCCCAAGGGCTGTGCCTCAGTTTCATCTTCTGTTTGGCTGGGATAATAATGCTTTGCTGTCTTTATACAAAGCTTTGAGATTCACAGATGAAGAAAAAAAATAACTACTTAGTTAAAAAAATAACTTACTTAATAACTTACTTACTCCAATAAAATAATTTTATTTGAAAAAGGTTTTTTTTTTATTTCAACAAGTGGAAGACGGCTGAGACAAAAGATACCCTGGTCCATCCGTCAAGCAAAATTGTTTATTTCTTTCCCAGTCATCCCTTTTCAGGCAATGTCTGGATACTCTCCAGAAGGCCACTAACTGCTGGAGACAGCCTGGAGTAACTAATACACATGTATTATTCAACGTAATGGCAGTACAGGGGAATACCATATTTTGAAGGGGCTGACAGAACTGAATGCTAAACAAAAAGGGGCAGTGGTGGGTCAGAAGAGAGCACTCAAAAACACGTCAACACTGGCCAGATGCATTCCCAAGAATGGAAATACCATAGTTTCTCTTTATAAAGAAACTCCTGTGCAATGCACATTTTCTTGTAAAAAATACATTTTCCTTTATTTTTAGGCTGTAGCTAAGTTTAGTACAGCTTTCTTCTTCCCACATCATTCTGTAGCCATACTACCCACTCTTCTTGAATAAAACAGCATTTTATTGTCCTAGGCAATTTAATGACACATAGTTATGAACAGATCCTGTTCTAAAGATCTTGTAAACTAAATAGCTAAAAAAAGAACAATGATAAATGGAGCCAAAGAAGAAAAACAACTTACCTGGCAGACATTCAGCAAAGAAGACAACAGAATCCACATCACCTGAGCCTCTCAGGCACCTTTGCACTTTTCCCTGATGAAGGTAAGGTGCTAAGCAGCACCTGGAAATAAAAAGGAAATGCAGGGGAGTCAAAGAAAAAACAATCATGTACACAAGAACAATTTCATCTTTGGCCACCCCAGACGATTCTTCTTGCAAATGGTATTTAATGCTCAATAATTTTTGTTATTTACAAAAGATAGCAACATTTTCATTTGTTTGCATTTCACAGTATCTCAATCTAGAGCTGTCTGGCAACTATGGACATTCATAGGCTTCCAATTACATACAGCTTTTGGCAAAGAAGAAGAATGTGCGTATGAGGGATATGGCACATTAAATTAATCACCCCACACAGTTAAAATGAAAATATGCTTAGCTTCTCCAGCACTACATATATTTTTTTGAGTCTCTGTTTTTGTTAACATAAGCCCATTTCCTCAGGGAGAAAGTATTCATTTCGCAGACGTGTGTTATGGCAGGGAATCCTCCCTGGCTGCTGCAACCCCGGCATGCACAGGTGCAGCCCCCACAGCCCACCCCACGAAGGAACAGCTGGATGAAAGTATTCTGCAGCGAAGGATGTGTCATTTCAGTCCCAGGGCAGCTTCCAGCTGCAGTGCAACATCAGGTTCCTAGACTATACATCTAATGCCAGGCAGAAATGCAATTAAAATTCTGTCTGACACTGATACAAAACATTTGCTAGTAAGTATTCAGATATTCAGGTAGGACCTTGTTTGCAAAAATGCCTACAGGAAATGTTACCTCTGATGCTGCACTACCTTTGATCATATGGTTGGTCTGATCTTTCATCCCTTTTCCCAAATATGCTCCCAAACTACTTACATGTCTATGAAAACACAGGAAAAAAAAAAAGTCTGTAAGACAAACATGAATAGACTTGGAGAGGGCAGACACAGACAGTATTTCCACTGAGCAGTAGCTTCCCAGCTAATTTGGTACCACGTCTGCTCAGTAACACGGCTCCTTGCACCTCCTGCTCTATCTATAAAATTTTGAATAATCTCTGATTCCCTGAGCATGCACTGACAGCTAAGGATATAGGAGACAGATGATGACCCTGAGAGAAAATGAGTTATGTGATGATTATTTTAATCAAGACAACGTGCTATTTAAACAAATAAAATGAACAATGCTGCTCAAGTCCCTCCCACAGTAAAAAATAAAGAGAGGTTCAGAGAGGAAGAAAAAGCGCATGAAGACAAACTAAAAAATACAATTTTAAAGGAGGCTATTGAAAGAAGAGAGTATCCCAGGATGAAACCAACAAAGGAGAGGACATGCAGCGATCCAGAAAATTATAAGGAGTGTAAAATTAAATAGTGTCTACGGTGACAGGAGGCCATTTAGTTTTATCATAAGAAGACACAAACATGGGTATCTACCACCAGCAGTTTTCAGCACACAAGCTTTGTTGGGAATTTGTCTGCAAAAAGATGGGCCATTTTTCAAGAACACTTACTGGCGTCCAACTGAGCCCAATTAGGTTTTGTTTGGCCAGTGGTAGCTGTTTGTGAAAAATCCCCTGCTAAAATCTCACTTATTAATGGAAAGCAGACACGGAGGGTATGTAAATGCAGACAAACGAGAAACAAACAGCTATAGCCAGCCGTGGCATCATTTCCTTGACTCCGGAGTCAAACAGGGTCAAACTGAGTCAAACTGAAATGCACACGTTAGGCGTGCGAGTGATCTCAGCAGCTCTGGGGAGATTATTCATGGGCTTAAAACTCAGCATAGGCTGGAAGCTGCAGCTGAACAAAAGCTCTAACCAACCCTGTCTTCTTAGCCCTAGGAAACTTGCTTTTACTTAGGTTCTCAACAGCACGACAAGTATATAATGTTGAATAAACACACAAATTACTCAAAATAACATGTATGGGAAGTGAAAGTTCCATGTGGTCTTACCCAACAGCGGAAATTATATCCAGAGAGGACTGTTTATCTCAGTTTAAATTCGTGAACCTGAAATGTAGCCTAGGAAACAACTCACAACAGAGGGTAGGAGACCAACAAAAAGAGAAAAAGGAAAGTGTTATAATTTCATCTTTCTCCACGGGAGACAAGCTAACATGCCAATATTTCAGATGAAGTTCAACATACATTTAAGAAACTTTTTTCCCTGTCGTCATATGCCGAAGTTCATGAACCACAGGAAGAATTTCACAATTTTATAACTAGTTCAGATTCACCTGAGGCTGTCAGAAAATGAGCAAAGAAATCAAACCCAGGCTGGAAATCCCAACGTAATAAAAAGAGCCACAGAGAATTTTTCAAACAATTGTAAAAAGGATTCAGACGATAAATGTGATTGGTTAACAAAGTGATTATTGTGAAAATCCCATAACCTTCATCTTTCCACTGTACAAGTAAAAAAAATGCCGTTCAAAATGCTTCTCTCCTTACAAAATTTGTAAGCTAAGAGCTTACCTCAACGAGCAGAGGTTATTAAACAAGAAAATATGTTAATATTTCAGTGACAAAAAAGTAAGTTACAACAGGTTTCCTACCAAGAGAAAAAAACTCTCTGATTCAGTTCAGCTCACTGATAGCCAGACTAGTACACACAACTATTGTTTTACCCTGTTTTCCTTACCTTGCAGTAAAATATTTTTTTTCTCCCTCTGTGATAATTTTTGTCAGTTTCACTGTTTATATGTGAAACTGAGAAACTGTTAATTGAAATGAAGAATGAGTCACTGTTTCCAGCAATTTTTGCCAATGTTTTGATCTGTGTCAATCTAAGCTTAATTATTAAGTTTTCTTTAAAGCAAGAGGCAAAAAATGCGTGTTTGAATTTGGCCCCATGCAAATACAGCACCCTTCAGACAAACGTCAGCTTAACAATAGACAGCACACCTAAATAGGGCTGAAAGCTTGCTTAATGAACCGTAGAGTAGAGAACAGCGGTAACAATAACGAGAGTGAATAAATACATGTTAGTTTTGAGGATGTGAGAAGTCTTTAAGGCCTTTCAGCAGACGTGATTAGCTATGATGCATAGCCTATCACTAATGACGCTGCCAAAGTCAGCGTCTATCAGCCACGAGAGGGAAGTCATCTGGAAAGCTAACGGCGTGTTGTAGGCAAAGCGCAGGCTCCGCGCCCTGCAGCCAGCCACGCGTTCCTCTGCTATCTGCTGTACAAATGTGTATCATGAGGAGCTCCTGTAGACACGCTCTGATATTCAATAGAAATTCCACGGTGATTTTGCCACTCGAGGACCAACTGGCCGTGGCAGAAACACGTGAAGTCCCCAGCAGACTCTGGGATAACAGAAATGTGAGGGAAGATTTCACCATGCATTTTCTGGGCCTGCAATTGGTTGCTAGTTGTATGTGTAAAGAGATGAGAAACTTTGCATCCAAAAACAAAACGTTAAACCAAAACATTTTATTTCTGTGTGTGCATGAAGTAACTGAGAATTATAAGTTATTTGCATGGCAATTTTAGATGGCCCTTGACATGGCACATCCAGTTATTACACACAGTGATCCTCTAACCAGGAAAAAAGCTCAAGATACATTGTTAAATAAAAGGGGGTTAACATATGGCAAAATCTTTTTGGAAATGTACAATGATTTGTACAGAAGACAGCACATACATGAATAAATCATGTACCAGTGTCACCATTAGACCTGGGAGGAAAACAGCCTTCTTCTGCCACAACAAACAACTTTCTTCTTCTTTTTAGCCTTCTTCTACTTTTTTCTTTTCATACTGAGCCCTTCGTGAGCTGGTTCAGCTCCTTAAATCAGAGGAAGACTGAGGCTGGGTTCTTGGCAGAATCACACTCAACTTCTTGTCTAACTTCTTCTGTAAAAGGTTGCCCAACTGCCCTAGCTGCTCGCTTCCCTGCTTGTGCTTATGAGGTATTTCCCTAAATCTCCCTAAACTGATCCAATCACTCTTAGTCCTACCTGTGGAGGATGTGGAGAACTCACCCATCACAGTCGTGGCTGTATCAACCTCTCAAGTCTTTGAAAGTTTCCCTCATTTTACTTTTCTCTCTCGATTCAATAATGCATTCGGTCATGATTTCTACTCCTGTCTTCGGACTGCTTTCCCTTCCAAGTGTTTTCTTGCTGTTCACGCTGCCTTTTCTCTGGGTGTGCTCCAAATTACCCGCACCTGTCAAAATGGGGTGTCCTAAATCAGAGGCAGAATGCAAGCCAAAACCTCGTCACTGTCAGGTAAGGTAGAACTGTTACTTCCCGGCTCTTACACACAATATTCCTGTTAATACCCTCCCAGAGCACCACATGCAGCATCATACTGGTGACTTGTGCTTATTTAGCATTCACTCTGAGAACAAAAAGCCCCAAACCAAGGAAATAAGTATATAAAATAACATCTACATGAAAACTCTTTGCTTCAACAGAGGATTATTTCATCAGGTCACTCGTACTAAATTCTTCTCAGTACAACAAAAATGCAGCTGAACAACCAGCTTATAGTTGTTAAAAGTGTTTAAATTAATTAAATGACCAGCAAGAACATTTCTTGCTTCCCAAAGGAATTTTGTAGCCCGTTACATGTCAGATGAAAACCAGGACTTATCTCCACTCTGCATAATGGACAAATCCGCTGTGAATGGCTAAAACCCAGTTGTGAGGACAAAGCCCATTTTCTATCAGTGCTGTCTTCCATGGGCATCTCAGTTTTGTTTGAAGACAAACCATTGCCCACCTATGGGGTAAACAAAACAAAAATAGCCACCCTTTAACTAAATTCTTATTCTAAAAGCAGGCTAATACATAGATTTTGGAGTAAAAGACTGTTACAGGGTTTATAGATAAAAACAGACTGTGTGCACTGGAGGCTCATTTCTTTCTGATTAAATTAATGAAGGAATCACTTGTACTCATACAACTAGACCTCTCCTATCAGCCAACAGCGCTGTAGAGCTGAAGAATATCTTTGTGAAGCAGAACAGAAGAAAATCTCAGCACCAATAAGTGAGACAAGCCAGAGCATCGAATAAATATTTTCTCTCTGTTTTCTCTGAGAAATGATAACAGAGGCAGAAGGGTTGTTTTGGTAGCGGGACAGCCAGGCAGGAATAGCAGCTCCTGGGGGTGCACTGGGGGACCTGAGGGAGGATGCACAGTTTCCAGCCGGCTGTTGCTTGGTAGCAACAGACAAAATGGACGTCTGCCTCTTAAAGAAATAGATAAAGAATGATTTCATACATGCTGTACACATGTGCATTTAGAAATCAATGTGCATGTAAAGATTTTCATGTGTATTTCTGACATCTTACACTTCATACAGCAATAAAACATTGATACCATGCTGCCATGTCACATACTCAGCACAGTTTCTGGCAAATATATGCATGGAAGGTAGTAGAACAAATTCCCTTGCACAAGAGGGAATATCATAACATACATCCAGAAGGTTGTGTCTTCAGGGGGGAAACAAAAAGTCATTCGTTTTGTTTTTTTTTTTGCCTTTGCCTTTGCCTTTGCCTTTGCCTTTGCCTTTGCCTTTTTCCCTTCCTTTTTCTTAAGTCTGTGCATCTTTCTCTGCTGTCCTGCTTCCTTTCCCCCATCATCTACCCATTAAACCATTTTCTTAATTATTAGGATTTTAATTGACCGGTCAGCTACAATCTTTGCAATAGTCTTCTCCTGTTGCACCTCATTGACAGTTTTTGCTGCGTTGTTTCCCAGAGTTGTTTGCACCTTCTGTCATAGGTATTGAGATTTACAACCACTGTTTGTTAGTACAGGGAAAATTACAAAATTTAGCAGGGGCATTTCATCCTGAAAAATTACTTACTGAAGTTGCCACCAGTCAGCCAACAAGTTGAGGCGTCAGCATCCCAAGAGCCCTGCGTTGCCCGTTTGATATCTGAGCCCATTAAGAATTGTGCTGTGCCCCAGTACAGGGGAGAGCATCCTTCTGGAGGCAGATCCCCAGCCATAAAACAATGTCTGTGCTGAAAATCCTCCTTGCTCAGACAGCTACCTTTACAAACTGAAGCTATTTAATACAACTCAGACTCTTTGAAAAACGAAACAAAACAAAACAGAATGTCCCTCCAGCAAGCTGACTGTTTCCTAACTCTTGGTTAAGCTTACTTAAGTTCCTTCATCACCTTGAATTACAGCTAACTGAAGTCCTCTGTAAGCTCATCACCACATTTTTCAGTTCAGAACACTACATTTGCAATGGAGCAAGCGATAATACATAAAACACAAAAAAACACTTGAAAAAAAACCATGAAGGCAATTCAGCAATTGCTTAATGAGTTCAAGAAGGAGACTTTTGTCATCCTGAAATGCACATAACAATAGACTTCAGCATCCTTTGTAATCTAATGGGAGTTACCAAATAATTTATTGCATTATAAGATCTAAAAGGAAAGATCACCTACTGCAAAACAATGCAGATTGTTTTGTATAGGTGGGCTTCATTATAATACTTTTTAGAGTATACTAGCAAAAAAATTGCTGTGCTTGTTACCATAAGGGTGCTTCTTCACTATGGAAAATGAAGTAAGAATGTTTGTATGCAATTACACTCAATGCTGTTAAAAACCCTTAGCCCATGTGCTTGTTCTTGAGCTACGTGTGCATCAACGCGACCGCTCTGTGACAGACCCTCTTTTCTCCTCAGCACACAGCCGTGTTGCCACTTGCTTTCCTGGAAATCCTTGCCACACCACACCGCTACCCAGCAAAGAAGAAGGGATTGTTCCTGTTAGGATGTGCCTCTTTTCTTTATGTCAGTTGGTAAGAATTACGGGCTTTAGAGCATTTTCTTTGAGCGATCTGCTTTGTAAAACAAGGCCAAACTCTGTACGTACTCTAAAAGTTCTCTCCCTGGCACGTGGGAGATAACAGGCTGGCAGTCTGGTCCGTGGATAAGTCATTTAATCATTAGGTGAGACCCATGAAAACCATTTCCAGATGCAGGCACAGCAGGTTTCTTCAAACTCAGTGCAGCTCCTGCAGGAGATACCACATGTGGTATCTCCTGCTCTTCCACAGCCTCCTTAGAAAGACCCTATGTAGTCAGAAACTCCTGGGCACTTTGAGTAATTTCTGCTGGGATGGGTTTCTCCTTTCACTTTTAACAGAACCACAAAATGTATCCCTTCTTGCTGTCTTGCTTACTGCAAAAACGCCAAATCTCAAAGTCTAGGGGCCAGAGGAGCAGGAGAGGAGCAGAACTCAGTTTGATATTTGGCAGGGACACGTGAATGGATTTAGAAACCTAAGTTAGAAAGTGATGCTCAGAGGCAGGTGCAAAGTGACGGGACCCAAGGAGGCATCAGCCCCACTGACACCTCCCACTCCACTGAGGGGCACCTCCTACATTTCCAGCAGTGTGCCCAAATTTATCTCCAACCTGTTGGAGCGGGATCCTGAGAGAATAAATAAATAAATATTGCCATCTGACAGGGCCTCGATCTGCCAATAGCCCCCACCCACCTCCTTTGTGTGCCACACACCGCTGGAGCATCAGGGCTACAGGCAGCTGCCAACATTTCAAACCACTCCGAGACTCAGCTCCGGAGTGGATCTGTGTAGTTTCAGGATATGCTGTGATACCAGACAGTTTCCAGAGCTGGGGAAGCACTTGGGCCCTGGGCTGGAGGATACAGAATAAGCGGTCAGCAGAGAAGGGACTTGTTCTCAGCAAATCTTCCTGAGATGCAGCTGTGTGTATCCAGCCTTCCCACTTCCATACAGTCCTTACATGAGTGTATCTTCAGCCCACTGAAGGAAAATCAGGAACAGAAAATAAGTGGCAATGACTAAATGCTCCTGTGACTTGAAACCTGTAGGATGCCTTTGGAAGGAGTCAACTTCAGTGCTACATTATGTAACCAAGTTCAGAGCCTTTTATCCTCATCCAGCCCACAGCCTAATACTATCACAACCCTGAGAGATACGTGTTGCCCATGCGGGTCCTGCCAGATGCCTAGGAGGAAGCTTGAGGAGCCCAGGACTGCCAGCCTTCCTGGCTCCCCAGCAAGCACCCTGCCTTGGCCCAGGAGGCCGCATGCGGCTGCAGAAGCAAACTGCCCGTGTGCCATGCCCACGGGACAATCCCTCCTGCCATGGATTTCCAGACAGGGAAAGTTAGTGGTGGGGCAAGCACCGATTCAGTCAGATGTTGGTCAGTCTGCACATCTGGGTACTCCCAGCATCTTCTTTGCATTGGCCTCGCATGGTGCAGCTGGACTTGCGTGGAAAGCGGTACCTCGTTGTGCTTGCCTTGTGTCCCAGGGCCCTGGTACCTGCATAAAAGCTCCTCAGGATTTCAGCGCTGCTGCTTTCTCTCCTCTTGAGGCAGTGAGGGACCTCCCAATTGCCTTCCCTGTTCCTGCAGCCAGAGACAAAAGCTTTCAGCTAACAGAAAAGGTTTTCAGTCTGTGCACTGAAATCTCAACACGCGCACATATTTTACTGTTGATTGTGCAACCTGCTGATTAAACAGCCGCATTTGGGTGCCTTGTGTTTCACAAGCAACACAGAGTCCTCCCTAAAAGTCTCTTCTTGAGCTGCCACTTTTGTCATCGCTTCCCTGGTATCAGTGGGCTGAGAGCTGCCAGGTCCCTGCAAGGCAGAGAGAAATCAAGTAGTTGGTGACTCCACACACCAGATATCTGCCTCTGAGTAGCTTTAAATACCTGTAGGATTCAAAAGAAAAGGTAGTTTCCAGTCACAGGATGTCAGGGCAAAGAGAACTGTTAGGTATGTTAGCTAATTCTTACATGGATGGATCTTGCATCTCCTGCTTGTGTTCAGTAACATCTTATTCCTGGAGTCATCGCATTGGAAGCAGTGAAGAATACAAATTTTAGAACCATCATTTTAAATCTCAGAAAGGCAGTAACAATAGTTTCTTTCCCATTTCAGTGGCAGTATCTATTTAGCAATAAAGATCAGGATAAAGTAAATCTGACTCTTTACAGTTGTGCGTGTGTTTTCTGAGAAAAGATTAAACTAGCAGTGTAAGGGAATATAAATCATTATAGATTGCACACCATCTATGAAAACCTAAAATACAAAAAAAAAAAAAAAGTCTAGAGACTGATGTCTTTCCTGTAATATACCCATATTTCACCTCTGTTGGGAAGTGATTTTTTTTTTTTAATGCATGCTCATTTTCAGTTCATAACCTTTTTATTTTGCATTAAACACAGTCTCAGAGAATTTATATTTGGCCAATAAGTTCTCCTCTCCTTTCTGGATCTTCCCTTTTAATAATTTCCTAGGAAAAACTCTTCCCCATCCCCACCCCCTCCCCCCTCCAGTGAANCCCACTCCCCCTGCCCCCTCCAGTGAAAGCAGAGCTCCCATTAACTTTACTGGATAGACAGCGAGAGGAGAGGATAAACCCCCCATTTGAACCCAGCTGCCTTGTGGCAGCACATCACCTCCCTCCAGTATCTTTGTGCCATCCTCAATCCTACAGCACTCTGGCAGCTTTGGTTATTGCCAGGTTGTTGTCTATTCCCTATAATTCTGAGCATTGCATACTTCTAACTTACCACTGTAAAATCTTGGTAAAAATTGCAACTGGGTGAAACCAGATTTTCAGAACAATAAGTGCCTGAATCCTGCATGCATGTTTAACAGAAAGAGGCAATGTGCATTTGCAAGTTGGTGGGTGCTTTTTATGAAATCGCTAGCAAAATAAAAAATAAAAAATAAAAAATATGTCAGCTGTTCTGGGGTCAAAATGAACTCAGGAATCTGAAGGTATGTCCCAAGATAAAAACCCAGCTACACACAGCTTCCACCAGGTCAGAAAGCTGAAAGTGCTTTACTGCTTCTGAACAGCCAAGTAGTTGTTTTAAATCCAAAATTACCAGCTGAAGTGCCCCTATCTGTCACTCCAGTTGGCCAAATTAGATCAAGATGATCTGGTTCCTCATTACACAAAGACATTTGTCACTCTCTGTTTTACCATTTGAGACACCTTATAAAAGAGCAGCCCCACAGGGTGTAGAACACATGCCGACATTTGCACCACTCAGGCTCCAGTTAGCACCTGGTCCTCGGTATTTCTGCTCTGCTTCCTCCTGGTCTTTGCACAGGCTTTTTTCTGCCCTAAGTTAGATGGCCACAGCCTCAGAGCAATCACTGGAGACCTGCTGTGTATTTTATATTCTTTACGTATTCAATTCAAATATATATAATTTCAACTGTAGAAATATAATCTCTTACAGTTTATATCTAGATACCATTTTTATGTTCTTAAATCCAGGCACTTGCTAGCAGCTTATTTGAATAAGCCTCACTTAGTACAGCGAGGTGCACACCTGTATTTCTGAGCCTTTTACCATTTTACTGTTATTTTACTGCTGTAATAGCCAATGCCACCAGGGTGAGAGCAGAACATTGTCTGCATACCAAGCTGTACTGAAACCCATCTAATTTAGCAGTGATTCAAGTGTGCACCACAGCAAATAGCCCAAATGCTGAGGAGCTGCGTTGACAGCTGAGCCAATGTCCTCTGTATCAAGACTGTTTTGATAACTTGGCCCTTTAGGAGCTAGAAATCAACAAGCGGTTCTTTTTATTGAACGGTTCTAACCAAAGGCTGTTTCTCCCCTTGTCTAGGGTCCTGTGGATTTATTTTGTAACAGGAGAGTGGGTGTACCCTCTCTTTGCTTCATTCAGCCCAGTCGGGCTAGGAGCCTTTTTCACCAGCAGCCTTGCCATCGTCGTCTGCTTCTACAACTTTGGAGAGTTCCTCAACCGTATGATATGGGGTCAGTCCAAATTTTGTTTTTCACTTCTACCCTTGCGGAAAAAAAAAAAAAAAAAAAAAAAAAAAAAAAAAAAAAAANAAAAAAAAAAAAAAAAAAAAAAAAAAAAGGACACCTAAAATGAATTGCTGTGATTACCAAGGCAGGTGGGGAGAGGAAAGGGACCCTTGTACACCAGGTCTGGGGTTGGCATTTGGATGGAGATTGACAGGCTCTAAGTACTCACTAACAGAATAAACTGAAAGAAGATTCCCAGCCCTACTAAAAAACTGACTGGGCCAGTTTTCTCTAATGTGGCTTGAGAAGCACCTCTCACCAGCACAGTCACTGGATGTTGAATTCCTTCTCAAATAATGGTCAAGCCAAGCAAAATAGCTCTGGCTAAAACTCTTACACCTTCATCACGTGGTTTTTATAAGGCTCAGGAATAGTTTACTAACCATTTGAAGGAAAGCATTAGTGGTTACTCTGGAAAGTTTTAACAGACTGTTGAGAACACGTCCCTTCAGCTTCAGCAGTGGCATAATTAAAGACAATGGAAGTCAGCCTGCCTGGATAAATGAGGAGTTAGAAAAAACTGTGTGGCTCAGAAGGACAACAGCTGGAGGAGCAAAGAGCGCAGATGAAATTTGGGAGGATGGTGTGGGACTTTATTATTATTTTCCCTTCTGGTTGCCTCCCTCCTTTTCATTCAAGATGAAGTTTTTGTGGATTTAAGTGTTCCTGTCAGGAAAACGTGTGTATTTTATTTAGGACAAATGTGTGAACATTTGCAATTTCCTAAACTAGATTTTTGATGAAAGAAAAAGCCCTGCAGAAACATCTCTGAACGTAAATAAGACAACCTCCCTCTGTTCTTGGGGAACATTTGATGCCTGATGCATTTTGTGAAGTCTCACATGCCTGTCAAGCCAAAGCAGAGTGTCTGCAGCTAGTCTCTCACCATCCGTACCCAGCTACCTCAAAGCAGCAGATTGACTTTCAAATGTGCTGAATAACCAGCTCTGGTGGTTCATACCTTTGCAAGTAAGACACTTGCTCTACATACCCATGTTTGGAAATTTTGGCTGAATTCTATTCTTGCATAAATATGATACATGGTGAGGATCGCTGGTAAATGAAAACAGATCCGCAGGCATTTTGCACTCGCTCTGGTTTAAGAGGCATCACATAAATAGCAGCCACTACTATTAGTAGTTTTTGCCCTGTCTACTTAAAGACTACACCACCACCACTACAAGGCAGTGTAGGTCTTGTATCAGATATCAGACCCGACATCATTTAAGTATCAGATTCTTTTGTCAACAAGCAGGTATTAGGAATTTCAGGTCTAGAGTATGCCTGGTGCATCGGTTGGCGATAACCAAAATTAAAGTAATTTGATGCCCAAGGTGTTAATTGACTGTGCAAAATGGTGTGCCAAACAGAGGTCAAATCAACTGCAGAAGTTAGACCCATTTTGAACAACTGAGTAAACACATCCACCAAAAAGGAAGCCATTCAAGAGATTTCTAAGAAACTGGAGTGAACACACAACTTTCTTTTCTGTGCACACAGAAAGGCTGAGAACTCCAAGTCGTGGCAGCATTAATGTAACCTCAGAGAATATGTGTGAGCACAGCACACACGATATCCTCTGCTGATGTCTGATGTGCTCTCACAAACCATGGAGGCCCTCTGTGGGCGGTGGCTCTGTTTGTCCATGTACACTTTGCACTTTTTTCTTGTTTCTTTAAATGCATCCTCATCTCTTTACCTCCAGGACTGATGGCATTCCCCAGAACTGCTGTACACTGACGCAAAAAGTTGCGAGTTGCACCCCACTAGCTGGCCACTCCATGGTATCTGAGCCTGATGGTACGGGGACTTTGGGAGCGATAACATCTCAGCGAGCTCCTGCCCACCGCCCCCAACTCTTTCCTGCTCCGTCACACATGCTTGCCTGTTTCTGGCAAGCAGGGTTTTTTTTAACTTGGAGATCATTTTCCTGATCCATTTCCCAGCTGCATCCACCCAAAAGAAAGGCAGCACTTCCTTAGGCTGGTATTGACAACGAGATCCCAATAGTGCTGGCATACAGCCAGGAGGAAGGTATTCCAAATTACACTGTGCCAGAGTCTTAACATATTCCCGACTGAGACAAATCTTCTGCTCAGCACTGCCAGAGTAAAAACAGCTGCAAATAGAATGAAGATGTGATTCCCGCATACCTTTCTTCCTGCAGCAAAAATGCCTCCACGTGCTTTTTATCATCCTACCCTTTCCTGTCTCACCTTCCCAACACAGTAAGAGAGATGACACAGTTAAAATAAGCCCCTTCTGGGCTGCTGCAGCCAGTCATTGCCCCAAAGGGAGAGGCTCAGGGGCACCGACTTCTTTTTCTTTGCTTCCCACCTCAGGGAATAAAGCTGGCTGAGATTGTGCCCAGAGCAACTGAGAGAAGTTGTGCTTCTTTGGAGAGGCAAGAAGTGACTAGCAAACAGCTCTGCAAGCTCGTCACACCTGGTTTCCTGGTGGACTTGCATTCTATGGAGGATTGCAGGCAGCGAAGGAAGCTTGTCCCTCAACACTGTGCTCCATGAGGAATCTTCCATGTTCCTTCGTAGCTCCAGGCCACTACCACTTCCGACAAAACAAACGGAACCAGCTACCTAAATATTTACTTTGCTTTTCACCTATAAAGGTATATTTAGCTCCAAATTATTCCATAGTCCACGGATGGCAGCTTTCAGCTTTGAGCAAGTAATTTTTAAAGCTATGTCCTGTGCTCCACCAAAAAGATGCAGTATCATTTCTGAGAGCTGGAAATCCAGGCTGTTTAATAATATAACCTTGTTTTTCCTTTTCAGAACAGCCAAAAGATGGCAGATCCTAAATTTGTTTTATTATTTATAGACAAACTGTTTCATATAGTATTAGAGGTTTTAAAAATGTATTATTTCTCATTTGCCTTTCCCTCCACTTGCACAGTTGGATTCGTGGTAACTAAGGCAACCCAGCTGCACAGGCTGAGAGGCACAGAAAATAGTACCAAGTAATGACTTTTTTTTTGTTTTAAATCCCAGAGTTTCTAAAGTACTAGACAATGCTCAGCAATACAGAAACTCCAAAGAGGATAATGGGAAACAATGGGCTGATTCGTCCACTGCCATAAATTTACCTCGGCCAAGAATATGGCTGTGGGGTCTGAGTACCAAAGATGAGCCGTGTGATAGCTCCTCTTGCTCCCGACTGGCAGAAAACATCACGCAGGCAACCGAGCACACATTTTCTGACCAGCAAAACAGGAGCCCTGAGAAGCAAAGCAAAGCGACTTTCCCTCAGGTTTTGCTCCTGCTGGGACAAACAGATCTTCAGGGAAAATTTGGACCAACCCAGCCCGTGTGATGGCGGGTGAACCCGCGCAATACAAAGCAATACCTTAGTACAATGGAATCCTTGATGCTCTCATTTTCATGAGCAGCTACTGTGTTGAGATTGCAGAAACCCCAGTGGTAGACAAAGGGATGCAAAACGTAGCTGTGTGGGGCGAGAAGTCATTCTGCTGTGATGCTGGCACAGGCTCATGAACAGCAGTTCTTGTATGAACGTTAAAACGTTCTGTCAATCCAGAGACAGAATCCATCCTTCATTATTACAGCCCTCTTGCTCCTTTAGTGTCCAGCAGGGATTTTGAAGCAGATCTGCCTTTCATGAATATATTTCCACTTGTTCTATCGTTCCTTTAAGAGCAAAGAATAACAGTCCGAGGTGTATGCATTTATTTCCCTGAACTAATGCTGTTTTTGTCTACAGTTTCACTATATTGCCAGTGAGGAATGGAACTCAGGTTTAAGAGGATTTAACAGCCCAGAGTTTGCAAACCAAATACAAATACTCGCTTTTACCTCATCCATTCATCCTAGTTGTGCCACAGGCTTGCGATGGCATATTTATACCCTTCATATTTGTCACTCCCCCGAGCCGCAGATTACCCCCCGGGTGCAGGAGTTTAGCTATTTAAAGGAAACCTGCACCATCTGTCACATGCCCTGGTGGTGCTGACAAGTTTATCTGATGATCCACTGGAGAGAGGGAGGGACACATAGCTGGAACCTCTGGCAGCCCGGGCTTACCATTGCATCACTGGAGGCCAGACGCTAACAGGTGCTTGCTAACATGCTGTCCCTGGCCCCATAGGCTGGTCTTTATTCCCCTGCTATCTTTGTACTGGGCAGCACAGAATACTTGCAGGATCATTTAGGCAGGAAGAAACGCCAGGACTTTGTCACATATCAGGTCAACTGCCACATGCTGAGATAAATAAAATACAGCAATGACAGTGTGTCAGAGCCTCTACCTTCCACAGACAAAACCAGCCCCTTTTAAAAAGGGCTCCCTGTGAGTAAACGATCATCGACAGGGAGGAACAGGGGCTGAGACAGTGCTGCAGACCACAAAGGCACCCAAACGTACTTGGTTACTTGCCATGCTTGGTGCCCCATGGCAGCAGTGGTCTCAGAAAGCTGTGATTCGGTGGCAGGCCCTGTGCCACCCTGCCCAGCCCCGTGAGCTGCAGATATCGCAGATGCAGGGATTAATACCTGCTGCCTTTTCACAGGAGAATTATTCTGAAAGCTTTTCACCTATTCTTGCATCAAGCCAAGCTTGCTCCGTGGCAGATACTTTTTCCACCGGCAAAGCACCGTTATTCTCAGTGGCTGTGTCCGTGGCAGATTGCAGGTCACCCCTCCAGACGCTGAGCAATCCCCTACTTGCCAGGCACATCCCAGGCTCCTCTGACTTCTGCAGCACTTCAGGCAGCTGGTCCAAGCTGTCTTGCTCCTAATCCTAGTCGGGTTCGGTTCCCCAGGCAGGCTGAGGACAGGCTCACAGGGTGCTTTATCTATCGGAAGGCTTCTCTATTGTGCCTTTAAAATGTATATACATATGTGTATTCTGTTCTTGCCTCCCTCGGAACAGGAGACTCAATAGTAGTACTGGACTACAAGAGGAAAGGCAAGTGAATGCTCCTCTTCAAGCCAAACTCTCTCTCCGTGAATGCTGAAGCCATGAAGTAGAGGAAAATAAATGCAGCTGTGATCAATCCTTTCTCCAATGCATTGCAGCTTCTGGTGAAGCCATTATGTCATCAGACATATGGAAAACTGGTGGAAAATATGAGATGTTTGCCTCTTCCATGATAACTCTGCAACTGCTATGAATCAGAAAATTGTGTTCATCTGTTTACGGAGATTTCTCGTCTCTTGCACAATGTACATCAGGATGTGTCCATGGTTAAACTTGTCACTGGTAAACGAACTCGCTCACAAGCTTGGCACCGCTCTGCAAGGGACCTGCGAATGCAAGCCAGCTCTTGTTTGGATTGCCCTTCATCAAGTCTGGAAAAAATTAAGAGCAGGGATAATTTTAACACTGCTGTGACTTCGAAGCTAGATGGATAACAAATTGGCCTAACAAGGACTGCAATTAGGAATGTTTGCTCAGAAAGTTCACCACGAAGCCAAATTTTTCTAATGAGAAACATTCTGGAATATTAATGTGCAAACTGTCTCCCTTCCATTTTAATGTGAAATCTGAATGCAACACTTTTTCTTTTTCTTGGTTTCAGTTAATCTTGCAGCAAAAGTAACCTAATTATACTGGCTGTATGATTGCTTTGACAGAAAGCGTGTTAATTTAAAGCACTGTTTAACATAAAGCTGCCTGCCATATAATTACACTCCATTCACATGTTTACTAAACTTGCTCAATACAGTTGATTTCTGTTATTAGCCCCAACATCTTGTTAACATCTACAACACTGGAGATGTGCTTTGTAAACTCCAGTAAACAGGCAAAACTGGCAGCGGTGTGAGCACTCCTTAATGGTCAAGGTGAGAAGGAGAGATGTCTCTGTTATTTAAATGAGGATTTGGAACTAATTGCAGTACTTTGGTCTTCATTGCCAAAACCCATTGCTGAGAGCTACTGTGCACAGTTCACCGGGGTGTGATTTTCATCTTTTTAATGCTGCTGTAGCTTAGTAAAAATGAAACACATTGTAAGCTACCCGTGAGCAATAAAAAATTCTGTGTGTACATAAGATTGTTCCTCTCACATGCTAAGCACCTGATAAAATCCTGATCTGGGTACGTAACACACTAGGACTAGCCGCAGAACAAGTTAACTGTCTCGGTGGGATAGATGTGCACAGTCAGCAGTTCCAAGCTTATCTAGATAACTCCCTCCAGGCAACTCTGCAAGGGGAACGCTGGTAACTACACCCAGCTTTTCTGTTGAAGGAGAGCATGGAAAGGATTCGGCTGAAACATGCTGGTCAGAGGAAACATTTCAGAGAAGCAGACAGAAGAAAACCATGAAGTGAGCTAGGGAAGAGGAGGGAGTTCAGGAGACTCCTTGTATGTTTTTTTTTTTTTTTTTTTTGGTGTTGTTGTTGTTGGTTGGTTGGTTTTGTACTGATAGTCTAGGGCAAGCTTTTTCAATGTGAGAAGCTCGAGACAAAGCCTGGGCCCTGACCAAGGGGCTGCTTCTTTCCGTGTCCCTTCAGCCAGAGGAGCTGAAGGGCTGAAGACTTTTATGCTGGACTGCAGCAGTGTGAGGATGGTCAACATGGGTTTGTTTCTTGCTTTGGAGAGGACTCAGGGAAGGCTCTGCTCTCTGCTGCATTCTGCATGCTGCCTGGAGAAGGGAGAGGAGGGATCTGAGTTATCTGCTTGGAGAAGCAGATCAGGAATGCTCGACTCCAAAACACAAAAGCCAGGATCTCGGGTTTGCCTTGCTCCTTTCTCTCTAATGCACACACAAAGCTATGTAAGACAGAAAGAGTACATTGTTGGTCACAAACAAACATTTTCTCTGTGATTTCAAAAGGATATGGCCATTGTGACATTTACACCAGATTTTTCTTTCAGTCTCTTTCTCTTCCCCTCTCTCTCTCTCATTTTGTTTTGAATAAGCACACGAAGTCAGTCAGAACTGTTTATTTATAGCAGCAGACTTTCATGGCTGTATAAATTAGAAATTATTACTGAATGAGATGCCCGCCCACTCACACAGTGCAGCTGTACAGGAATCCTTTCGTGCTGCTTGGCAGTACACAGTCAAGAATGGAGGAAAATGACCTGCTCCCAGGCAAATTAAGGGGTTGCTGCATAAACCCTTGGGCGAAAACACAGTAATTAATTTTTTTCTCAGTACTACGTGCAGTATGACAACCACAATTACCTAATACTCCTCAGACCTGCCACTTTTGTTTGGCAGAGAGAAAATGAAGGTTTAAATTCACCAGAGGAAAAATACACACACACAAAAAAAGTCATAACCCACCACCATAATCTACTACTGGACTTACTTTTTGCAAAACTGAGGTTTTTGTTTTGTTTTGTTTTGTTTTTTTTTGGGGGG
>VXAV01008736.1:45680-64439 GCA_013399715.1 Alectura lathami | reverse complement strand
GGGCGGCGGAGCTGCGCCGCCGTGGGGACTCCGGGCCGCGGTCCCGGCCTCGCCTCCGGCGCTCGGCGGCAGAAGCCCGGTTGAACGCCCGTACCTTAAAACACGCCTTAAAACGGACCTCGGCCCTTTGAGGAACAACCCCTAGGCTCTTCGCTGCTACATCGCTGAAGCAGCCTCCTTGTTGCTAGCTGCCAAACAATAGCCACTGTTCCTGGAGCATCTAGCCAAGAATA
Organism: Alectura lathami; assembly: GCA_013399715.1. Classification (NCBI taxonomy): domain Eukaryota; kingdom Metazoa; phylum Chordata; class Aves; order Galliformes; family Megapodiidae; genus Alectura; species Alectura lathami. The sequence continues at coordinate 64,206 of VXAV01008736.1, read as the reverse complement.
CTACCACGTGCTACTGCGTTCCCACTGCTGTCTTTGCAAAAGTACTCATTTCCAGAGTTGACTATGGATGGCGTACAGCACAAATAAATCAAAGAGGAGCAGAACAGCTTGAAAAGCATGTAGAAACATTGGAAGCAGGTGGAGCAGGAATAAGCAAGTGGCAGGGGATGGAAGAGGGAAAAACATTATGAGGAAGAGTTTTTATCATTAAACATTTTCATTGTGGCCTTCCAGTACTGAAAGGGAGGTTATACGCAGCAGGGAGACCGACTTTTTACATGATCTGATTGTAATAAGACAGGAGCAAATGGTTTTAAACTAAAAGAGGGGAGATTTAGGTTAGATATCAGGAGGAAATTCTCTACTCAGAGGGCGGTGAGGCCCTGGCACAGGCTGCCCAGAGAGGCTGTGGGTGCCCCATCCCTGGAGGCGTTCAAGGCCAGGCTGGATGGGCCCTGGGCAGCCTGATCCAGTGGGTGGCAACCAGCCCACCGCAGGGAGCTGGAACTGGTGGGCTCTAAGGTCCCTTCCATCTCCCTTCCATCCCAAGCCATTCGGGGATTATACGATTGTGACGAGTTTTAAGTTAAGCTGCTGTTTTTGTGTTGTCACATAGGTGAAAGCAGAACACAAGTATTTAGGTACTATGTCTACGTGCTTATGTCTTGCTTGTTATTCTTGAGTATGAAAATTACACACTTGCACCTTAAGCGTTGTTTTCATGTGGCTCTGATTTTTGAGAGAAAATGGGTTGCTAAGAGGGGAAAACATACAGAAAGCTGAGGTAGTTTTCTTCCTTAGCTTCTTTCCCTCTTTCTTCAACTTTTATTATGACTTTGCCATGTTGGTCCTCAAGATACAAGCTTGAATGACTGTTATACAGACTGACAAATATACATTTATCTCACTGATAAAGAACACCCTGAAAGAAAGGAAAAATCCACAGACACACAGTTCGTGGTGTGAAAATTTGACTTTCAAGTTTTCATCCACATTTCTACTTCTTGTCATCAGATGATTCAGTTATCTAAAATCTCAGTTCTAGATTCCAGCATAAATAGAGACCTAAGTTCTGAATCATAAGTGTAGGAAAACCAAAATGGCCCAAAAATATCACCTCAACTGTCTCACACGAGAGCTATTTTTTATTTTTAAAGTAGAGTTTGAGTTTCTGACAAACACTGAAGCTGATTTCCACGTATTGCTATCCAATTACACAATATTTACTAACCACAGCATATTTGTTGCTGACAAAAAGCTGCATACGCTTGCTGTAATGGGCCTCTATTTGGCCATTACTGAGCATTTGATGAATGATCTGTCGTGTTAGAAGGTCACAGAAGAATAGCAGAGAAACACTATTAAAAAAATAAAAAAGAGAGAGAGGGGGGAAAAAAATCAGGCCTCAAGCAGCCAGCAAGACCAGACTGTGAGAGAGACTCAGTTATGTTTCTCTTTAAATATGAACATACCTTATAAGGGAGAAAAATATCACAACATTTAAAGCACTGCAGGCAAAGCCTATGCCATTCAGAAGCCCTGTCCCTAGGGGAACATGTATATGCTCATCACAAAAATATGTTCCACCGAACCCGTGGGGGCAGCAACGTCCTCCTTGGGAGCGCAGCATCTGTACATCTGGGGAAACACACACATGGGTCTGGGTCTGGCCAGCCGAGGTGACATGGGGCAAGCTCCGTCCAGAGCTGAAGGAAACAACCTGGAGGAAACGTGCAGGATGTAGTTTCACCAGTGCACTGTTGTCATCAGCTGGGGTTAGGGGGGGGAGGAAAAAGAAAAGCAGTCACAATGGAAATGAGATTGAAACAGTCACTGACAGGAAAAAAAATAATAAAAAAAAATCCTTTTAATGACTGTAGTGGTGCATTTTAGGAATTTTGGGTTTGTTTTGTTTAGTTTTTGGAGTTTGGAGTTTTCTCGTTATCAGCGCACTCACAAAGTACTCCTCCATTTTCATCTGTGCATGTGAGTGCTGTCTCCTATTCCCAGAGAAGGAAGATGTTTTTAACAAATTGATAAGATGGAATTTTCCCATGCAGTTTCTATCGGGCAATCACAGAATTGCACGGCATGTTGAAAATGGAAAATGTGCTTATGGTCTTTTCATTCTGGAATAGCCTTCAGGTTCCTCCTCCTTGTCATCTCAGGGTCAGAACAAGACAGGCAAACGTCTTGCAGGCTACTGTGCTTGCATTGCTGCACTGCTCCAGGAAATGCAAGATGTAGTCTCCTGCCCTGGGCTGGATCCTTTTGCACACCTGCCTTCACTAATGGGAAGCTTCAGTCAAGCAGGAAACAAAAAAACAGTTGCTGAGAGAATGAAAACTAAACTATCATATTGTAACAAGCCAGCAAAACCCATGCGGTGCATCTTATTTGTGTATTGCCTCATATATTTCGAAGAGCAATAAGCAAAGCGAAATTTCCCTTAGACAGGCTTGAGTTGCTAGAACAGACCAAAAATCTCTGCGACTCAGGCTTAGAATGCTTGTATTGCATTCTTACAGCAATGTTCATGCAGGAGGATTTTCCACGGGGCAGAGGGGAATTCACCGCTTGCTAACATATGACCACACGAAGCTCATAAAACTTCCCACTCCCAAAGAGCTGAAGAGGTGATTCAGCTTTGGGAAAGCAGTTTGGTCACAGAACAGCATTCACAGATTACCGAGGGGTTCCTTCCATTTAGCTCCGCTGGCACTGAGCTTTCGTTTCTCCCCTGCGCAGGGAACAGGCAGGGCTTTGCAGGTGGTCGCAGCACGGGGCAGCAGACGGCAGAGCACTCTGCCAGCACCCTACTGCTGAGGGCCTGCAGCCTCAGCTGCCAGCTCAAGGACCCCGCTTCCTGCCATTGTTATCACAGCAGCCCTGGAATTTTGTCCGAATGGATTTGACCCCTCCGCTAAGCAGCCAGCGCATAGTTCCCTGATTAGGGTGTTCCTGTAAAAGGAGGGGATGGGGGGTTGGAAGGAGAGCAGCTTGCTCAGTTGGTGCCAAAGTGACATGAGCGCGTCACTATGTGCTTTCTGATGTGCATCTGTGCAGCCAGGGTGTGTTTCTCCAGCAGCGACTCCAGAAGGAGAGAGAAAACAATACGAAGGATGCAGTTCTTCACTTGGGTTGTGCTTACTCATGATAGAAATTCAGATTTAGAAAGATTCTGTTATCTCAGGTTTTCAAGTCTGAAAAGCGTTGTGCTTTCTCACAGCGCAGCTATCAGCCTGCCGTAACACCTCACCACACTTGCATGTAGTTTTTATTTCTGCACATACTTCATATTGATCGTGCACTGTGTGCCCCTGTGCAAAGAGCTGGTCTTGGTTTCTGCCTGTGACATAACCTCTCTTAAACACTTTTTGGGCAGGAGAGATGATTCTTTTTCTTTTCCTTTCCTCCATAGGATCGCTTTCATAACCATTCACTGCCACTAAGCCTCTGACATCTCAGACAATGCTCCAGTTCTGTCCTACAAGAATTCATCCCAGCAGTCTTTGCCTTGTGAATTGATAGCTGTAGCCACCCAAAAGGCTACTACTGCTTTTATCTTTTTCTGAGCCTCAGAAACAGCTCCGTCCCATTCCCAAACGTCTCCCTCTTTTCCCCTTCATATTTGTACAAGAATACGCTCTACTAAAATTCCATTTGCCATACTTTTAACTAGGCCTCAAAAAACACGACATTTCATATAACCCAGAACGACGAGCAATTAATACAACAATCTGCTTCCAGCTACCCCATTTAGTTGTTCTCCATACTATTCTCCCAGATTTCCTACAATAACAAATGTCACCATTTCTTTCTTAACAAGGCTGCTGTTGTCCAAAAAGTCATTGTCACCACTTTAGTCCCTATCATCCAATCTATCCCTCTAGTGATTCTTGAAAGCATTTCTAAAAGACAAATAGTGAGGAATTTAAATATGAATCCAAGCTTTGTCTTTGTAGCTCTTCTCAGTTTCTCCTCCAGGGCATTTCCTTGTCCCCTGGAGGAGCTGGAAACATTAGGACCACCTCTCTTCTCTTCTGTCATTCATATGTTCCATACCTGTCTTAAACAGATTATTTTGAGTTAATAGAAAGCTTTCTTACTTCTTTTTTATCTCTCCTTTCTTCTTTGTCCATCCCATACTTGCCTCCCTAGCATATGCCAGTCCCCACTCTCTGCAAAGAGCTGTATTCCTTCCCAGAGTCTCCCTCCTCTTTCGCCTCAGGACCTCGTGGAAACACTGAATGTCTGTGCTCTCTGGTTCTAAACTTCTGCTCTGAGGTAGACATGGTAATATTATAAAACATTATTAACCCTAGCTAGTGAAAACTGTTCACAGAAAGGTTTATAGTTTGCTAGGTATTAATAGGGTTTTTGACATCCCAGAGCTACGGCTTCCCTGTAACTTTAAGCATGAGTGAACGTCAGAGGACAATGATCATAAATTCCGTTTCGACAGACTGACCTTCCTCCTAAAAGCATACTAAACAATCCTTGGTCTCATAGATCTGCAGGTACTTTGGGTAGGAACTTCAAATGGGTGTCAGCAGAGCTCTATTTGAAGTTGGTGGCATCAGGTCAGTCTACATCTGGGGTCTCTGACCTGTCATAACATTTCTTTCACTTCAGAAAATGTAAATAATCCCAACATATTAACGAAGCCTGAAAACAGGACAAAGATTTTAACATCACATTTGCAAGCAGGAAAGCAATCTTGAGAATACAAGAACCAGGTACCTCATGGTATCTACGGCTTCCAAATGGGAGCATGTGGAAACCTGTCTAGACTGAATTTTCAGTACAGCTCAGCACCACAGAAGGAAGGGAACACAGTTACCTTACAGTTCTTCCGACGGCCATGCCATAGGGGTTTTATACTGACTGTATTACCCTAAAAGCACATAAACCAAAAGCTACCTTCAAAGCCCGTGAAGCTAGACGGTCTGTCCAGAGCACTGCAGGGTTAACAGAAGAGGATCTGGGTATTCTGGCTCCCAGCACAAGACCACTGTTTTATTCCCTTTGTTTCTAATGGGCTTTGGATCAATGCAGGTAAAATTATTTGCTCTGCATCAGGCTTTAACTTTGGCCATCCACTCAACTACACATTCCCATACAGTCACATGCTTTATTATGGTATTAATTAGCAAAGGTTACACGGCTAGATCAGTTGTTTCAGTAATGTTTTGGCCACAAAGTTCACATGGTCATACTGAAATGAAAACCAAGGTAATCAAGCTAAGTACTTTTGTTGCAATTACAGTCCATATTTGTTTTATTCACACATCCTCACCTTCCCTGCCACCCTCTTGTCCCCCAAAATCCTACTGCCAGCATAGCAGCTCAGAGCAGCTTATTGTTACTTTGCTATGATCAGTAACTCTGCAACGTATGGACAACTGAAGAAAGTCTTATCTCCGTACCAATCTAAACTGGCATTTTGACAGGCGCCTGCTTTGGCAACAGCATGGCAGTAAAAAGTGTTACAGCAGAGACACCACTGGATCTGGCCAAGTATACTGTTTGCAGCTGTGCCACGCTGAATTCAACCTCAAGCCAGGCTGCTCCTCACCAGTGGAGTCAAACACCATAATAGCTTGAGAACTCTTCCTGTGTCAAAACAATAATGAGATAAAGGGATTGGATTTTCTTCCTCTTTCTCTCTCATCCAGGCTTCAAAGAAACAACTGCATCCTACACACACAATCAGGTGATTTGAAGTAAAAGTGCACAAGGAAGATTGAAATGATAGAAGAACTTCTGTTCTTAATTGCACTGATAATAGTCCTGTGTAACCTATATAAAAATTTTGACCTCTGTCATTTCAGAAAGCATTCTGCTGCTGCTTGTAAAACTGGTTGTCTGATAATCAACACAAAGTGATTATTACCTGACACTATTACACAGAACTTGGACTGTTGAGTAGTTCATTTCATGCTTATATTACTCTCCCTTCTTTTTTTGTTTGCTTGTTTTCAGCTTCTCCATGTTGACATTCAGTAGCTCCTCTTGTGCTTTTTATCTTGAGATGAAAGGATGCTAACTACCCTAAAATACAGCAGTGTTCCCTCTCTCAAAACCTGTTTATCTCAAGGTTTATTCATGGACCACTGCAGAGGCTAACAGGCTTACTTTTAGCAAAACATTTCATGGAGTAGAGTGGTTACCTCTTTCTTCTTCACAAACGCAACCAGAAAGTTTGCTCCACAGAGCACCACATTCAGTTTAATTCAACGAAAATACTTAGCCTTTTCTCAAGACTTGGAGGGGTTCCAAAAGAGGTGACAAAACCAGACTTACAGATCAATCAGCATCCCAGAAGAGATGAGGCCGAGTCCTTAGAGACAGCTCCACCTGAAATTCCCCTAACCATGAAGGAAAAATGCATAAGCAATTCTCTGATAACAGACCATAGGTCAGGTGTGATAAAGCAGACAGACAATTTTTGATCTTTCTCCAAAAACACGGGGAACAATCTGCTCAGGATTTCTCAAAAAAGTTGTGCAATAATTAAATTGTACAGAAAGCAGAATGGTAATTAATATTCCTCTCCTTGCTTTCCTAGTAATGTTTTTTCAAGCACAGTATTGGTTAGTTTTTGTTCAATCCAAGTTTGCTTGTGACAACCATAATGAGGAAGATTTTTCCTCCTTGGATGCAAATGAGACGCAATATCCTTTTGGAGTGCTGGGTATCAAGAAATATTGAGACTCTCACCTGGGATTTGACATTTCAGAAATTTCAATACAGAAAATACTTTTATTCTTAATAGTGATAAAGTAAATAATCTTTATGATACCTACTTTAATTCACTCCCTAACTTTTGTCCTAATAAAGGTGGTGCATACCTAAACCGGGCAGCTAGTGGAGACAAAAAGTACCCTCAGAATGGATTCACAGGGGCAAGTAACAACTATATTTTTGTTGGACTCAGTGTGACTGAAATACCACCTATTTTGCATGTCCCAAGAAATCTTGTTGTTTCCTTTAGACAGCAGAACACTTTGAATTTTGCTAGAAATGGTGCAACAAACAAATGAATGCTACTCGTGAAGCATGATTTCTAATGTGATTGGTTTGTCACTGTATCAAATTCAAACCAGAACGAAAATGAGTGGCATAGATTAGTTTTGTGCTGGAGACTTGTCATTAGCTATTTCATTGCTGTACTCTGACAACACTCATAAATATGACAGGCACAAGAAATTACTTAACATTATGCTAGTACAACACAGATCTCCTGAGGAAGGCCAGAACATCACATATTCCCGTTTCAGGCCGCTTCTGCTTCTCAGTGAACAGCGACAGGCGTACATTATTGCATGAGTAACATTTACTTAACGAATCTGGACTCTGATCGAGTCTGCCCTCGCATAAGGCATTCAGTCAACACAAGGCTCCGTAGCAGAGAGAAAGGTGACGTGGGAGTGGAGGAGTGGCAGGTGTCTCACGTTGAGGAGGAGAAGGCTACCCAATGGGTGACAGAAGACGACGCCAAATTGGCACAGCTGAGCCATCACCAGGAAAGGGGCCGCCATTTCCCCCAGCCCTCCTCCTCCTTCCACGAGAGCATCTCTCAGGCCACAGAACCCCCACTCCCATCACAGCCCCGTTTGGCCACACACATCGGCCGCTCCCACAGTGGTCACTGGCAGCCTCCAGACACCACAATTGCTCCGGGCCCTATAAAAAGGGGACGAGCAGCAACTGGCCCACCACTTGCCGAGCTTCGGCCTTCTGGACACCAGAGGAGCCAGAGTAAGAAGGCAAGCGGCTGCCCACCTGGGTGTGGGGCGACAGAGGCAGTGCCAGGAAGCAGAGGAAGATGCCACCTGGCACAGAGACCAAGTTAAACGGGCACAGCAAGAGGCACAAGGACAGCGATGGCCAGCATTCCTGTGACTCCCAAGGGGGAGCAAATGGCATGGGACTATTGATCCTCCATCCAGCAGTGGCTGTTGAGGAGCCCATGGAGGTGGCTGCTCCACCCGCTGCCGAGAGGCCTATGCATGACAAACACCTACGGAGCAACGAGAGGCACAGGCAGGTCCACCGGTCACACAGCTCCAGGAGGCATGGGCACGGCCACCGGTCAGACACCGATGGGAGACACAGACACTGCCATAGATCAGACAGCTGCAGAAGACACAGACATGGCCAGTGATCCGACAACAGCAAGGAACCACGTCATTCCCACCATCCAATAAACAGTGAGAGGCCAAGATGTTCCCATTATTAAGAAAAAAATACACTACCGAGAAAGTCACTCTGTTTTAGGCAGTTTTTTCTTTGGGGGATAGGAGTATGCATGGAGAGCAGCCGGGGATAAGCTTTTCTCTTGTGTGTAAAAGCAACAACATGACTGCAAGCCAGAGCCTGGCAGGTGATCTAGCTTGGCAAATGAAAAGCTGCGGCCTCCCATCATGTCTGATACCAGAAAAGAGCAAAGACCTGTGGGTCTCTCGGTGAAAACAAAACTATGCAGGAAAAAGAAGCAGACAATGAATTTCTGCTGAATGACGTTTCACTGATGTTTCCTTAAGCAATGTGTCGAGAGTATCCATTCTCATCTCAAACACAGGCTCACAGGATCATGGGGTAGGCTAGGCTGGAAGGGACCTAAGGAGATCATCCAGCCCAACCTCCCGCTGAAGTACAATCAGCTAGGAACTTGGGGGTTTTCAAAAATCCCTCCCAGTTCTTTTAACCAACATCTTGAACACCATTCACAACTACACAGCTTTCTAAAACAATGACACGCTTTCCCCTCTTTTTTAAATACAAGGTTATTTATTTAAAAATGACTGAACATGGCTGCCACAGTGTAAGAGGAATATCAGAGTAGCAGAGAGTGTCCAAAGGGGGCAACAAAGATGGTGAAGGGTCTGGAGGGCAAGAGGTGCGAGGAGTGGCTGAGGCCCCTTGGTTTGTTCAGCCCAGAGCAGAGGAGGCTGAGGGGAGGCCTCATGGTGGCCTACAGCTTCCTCCCAGGGGAGCGGAGTGGCAGGCGCTGATCTCTGCTCTCTGGGGACAGCGACAGGACCCGAGGGAACGGCATGGGGCTGTGTCAGGGGAGGGTCAGGAAAAGGTTCTGCATCAGCAGGGTGGTCGAACGCTGGGACAGGCTCCCAAGGGCAGCAGTCACAGTCCCTTCAACAACCCTCCTCCTTCTTCCATGAGAGCATCTCTCAGGCCACAAACACCAGTTCCAACATAGCTAGGTTTGGCTGCACACACCAGGTGCTGTCACAGTGGCCATTGCAGTGGCCACTACCATCCCACCTTTGGGTCTCGGCGCTATAAAAACAGGACCAGCTGCAGCTAGCACAGCACTCGTCAAACTTAAGCCTGAGGACAAGATGGTTACCCAATGGGTCACGGAAGATGTACCTGTTGACTTCCTTGGAGCTAACTGGTGCGAGCTGCTATTGCCTTCAGCAGTGCTACAGTTTTGCCATCTGGAATTACTCTGTCATCACCCAAGACTAAAATCCTTTAAAACCTGGTCATTAGAAGTTTCATTGAGACAGAGTGTTGACCATTAAAACAGTTTAGCTGCGACAGTATTGTAAGCAAGAATTAGCAGTGGAACGCAGTAACAAAACCATTCTTCTCCTCAAACCTCCCTCAAACCAAAACCTTCACTTGCAGATCTGGCTTCATTTGACATGCATTTGTTCATGTAGTAGAAGTGACTTGGAGGCCAGGAGAGCGTAAGGGTTGCCAGAAAAGAAAATGGCTCAAAAACAGTGCAAAAAAATAAAAAAGAGCTAAGACAGGCGACGCGCTGCTGAGCTCTGAACCCAATGTCTACTCAGGAACAGAGCTAATATACAATATGATTAAGTAGGAAGTTGTTCGTGGCAGAACAAGCTCAAAATTCAAACACTACAGGAAATCTTCTGGTGCCTATCAGATTAATGAAGTAATTGTAGCAAAGGAAAATAAGAAAACATAATTAAAAAGATCGTTCTTAGGGTCTGTTAGATGTAGAACTGTCTCCCTAGCAAAGAGTAGCGGCATCACCTTGAGTCACTTTACAATTGATTTAAAGCTTTGGAAATTGTATCTCCTATTAAAAAGTACAAACAAGAACAAAACAAAACAACCAAGCAAAAAATCAAACCACAGAACTGCATGGGCAGAGGGAAAGACAGAAAAGACCCTTTGGGTCCCCGTATCTCTAATTACTATGACCTCAGCTGGACATGCCCAAAATCTTTTAGAGAGGAACGCATGTTAACACTTGCATGAGGACATGGGCCCCTGGGGAGATGAATGCATAATTGCTGCAAAGCAGCATCATCTAACTAGTCAGGAATGAAAAGATACTGTACACTGAGCCACTATGAGTCCAGCTGAGCAATTTCCCTGTGTGCATGGTTTTTTTTTTTTTTTTTCAGTTTTGTTACCATCAGCAGTCTCCTAATGCTATTCAGCAAACTGATTAGACTGCACAAGATAAATTCCTTGCTGATGTGTCTGAGTATGAACTCCACCTTTAGCTCACTGAAAACAGCATGCATGCAGCTGAATATGCACTTAGCTACCTTGATAAATTGGGAACTGTAAGATTTGCAAGGAGCTGGTACAAAATAAATCAGGAGATGGAATTTTGCTTATTGCTCCATTTTCTCAAGCAGGAGTGCGTGGTTAGTTTGGAATGACATCTTAATGAATGTAAGATAAAAATAAATGTTGTTTTCTGTGCCCATTATAAAAATTCTCATGGGTGAAAAATGACAATTGGCTTTTTCTGATATGCTTCAGAATATAAGAGTTTTTCCCATCAACAGAACATGGCTTTCAGGGGATCGCTCCTCTACTCAGAGGAGATGGTGTACATGTGTTTCTAAACACATAACATCTCTTTACCTGTGTCATCAATCAAGTGCTCATTGGATTAAAAATGTTTTTCTACAAGAACCCTGCAAAGTCCACAAATGTCTCAAAGTCTACTGTACTACTGTTCGAGAACTGCAAGAAACCTTGACAGCTAAGCAGTGCACTCCCAGAAAAGGGAATATTTATTCATCCCAAACAATGAATTCTCTAAAAAAACTAAAATGAAGAGACACAAAAACCAATTAAAAAAAAAAAAAAAACACCACACTGGCATTTCCCTAAATGTATGCTGGAAATAAATGAGTGCTTTGAAAGCTGGGGCATTACGTGTTGTTTTGTGTGTGCCACTGCATTCCTCTGCACCTGTTGTAATACAGAAAAATTTCAAATATGTACTGTATAGCAATTCAAAGACAGGAACATAAACATCTGAGATGACGTTCAGTACGTATGTGTATGCTTCACTGACACTTCCAAGACTCCAGCGCTGTTTTCCCTTGCCAGGCACCGCTGTGCGTCTTCCTTAGCAGCAGGCATTCTTTCAGTAGCAACTTGGAGCAGCTAAGGGAGAACAGAAGGTCAGTTTCTAAGACAGGATGCCAAGGGGACAGGAATTGAATGGTGCTGGCTAGAGAGGAGACGCCATGTAAATCAAGAATGCAGCATGGCCCCTGGGGAAATAGTTCATGAGCCTGGAGCATACGATAAACCTGCAACCACAGCCTCTTAGGCAACTGCGATAACAATGTGTCACATTCCTGAGGAGTCACAAACAAAGGTTGCAGAAGTCCTTGCAAAGCAGTGCTCCCTTAGACATCTGTGCTTTCAAGGAAGAGGAAAGATTTGACAAGTTTTGTCACTTCTGGCTATTTTCTGAAAACAAAACTGAACAGCTAGGGATTTTGAGAGGGACTAACCCTAAAGTAAATAATAGCACAAAGTAGCTGTAAGACTCTTTAACCAGTTTTAAAAAACAGAAAACACCCATATACATTCAAGATGCATTGACAAAGTAGATGTCACAATTCTCAGATGTATATTAGAAATAACTACTTGTCTGAATGTAGTGCTAGCTACCAGCTAGGAAGATTAAACCCACCTCAGCAAATAGGGTTTCTTGCCCTTTTCCATTCAGACATTGTACTGACTTTTGCAGGTAAGTAGCCCGTCACTGCTGCTCATCAAGTGAGTACAAACTGTTCGATGTGCTTGTTCTTTTATTTGCCATTGTTTAGTGACTAGTCTGTGCAAGCAAATGTCAGGAAATGGCTGCAACAAGTATTTGTTATTCATTGTTAGTTATTGATGCCAGCTCCATGACCAAGTACCACAAGAGTACTGCAGGAAAAGATGTGGTAGGAGTGAGAGAGCCAACAGAACACCCATGCTAGGGCAGCAGACGGAATTTCAGCATGTGCGTATGAAATATGGGCTGCAGTAGGAGATTGAACAGAAGCACAGCTCACAGTGTACTTCTGGGCACTCAGGAAGGGAAGATCAGGAGTGCCCCAGAACTCTAAGCAACTACATTGCAGTTCTGCGAATCAGAGCAAGCTTACTACCTCACCTTGTGTTCAGTTGGTGCTGGAAGAAGCAAATCTCAAGCTTATTTTGGATCTGAAGCACCCAGATATTCCTGCCAGCAGCGGTATGAACAACACATCTGTGGTGTTGCTTTGTAAAAATTCTTTGCCATGAAAGATCCTTTCTCCGTAGCAGAGCATCACAGTGCACCTCACAACACACGGGACCTTCCTGCCAGTGCTTGCAGCCAGAGATGATTAGCTGAATTGTAACAAGGTTAATCACCACTCATACATAAGTGAGCGCAAAACACATCCACAGGAAAAACAAACAAACAAAACCAAACAGCTGCTGTGCAAGCGTATAACACCACAGGAACACAAAACCACCAAAGCTGAAATACAGGTGGGTGCCCTGTGCGATAGTTTCCACTTCTGGCACTGTTTTTAACGCATTTTTTTGGCTCTGTCATTTGTGCATACTGTACTGCTGCTTATGCAGGGCTTTATTTCCAGCTCTAGTTGCATGACAGATCTCTTACAGACCCCAGAGGGCGTTGTTTAGGCCATTGTATTTTGAAAATTAAACGAAGATTAACAAGTTACCAGTCACTGTCATTTTGCAAGGACTACAAATTATCCTCCAGCACTCCAGCAGCTTCTAATTAAGAATATGCCAAGTGTCAACCTGATCAGAGAAAGTGCTAAAAGGCTATTTAGCAAATGCAGTCTGCCTGCATAACTGTCTCCTGAAGAAGCGCCTGAAGTCTGCAATTGGTTTTACTTGGTTTTCAGAGGTGCATATAAGATAATCAGTCCTTTGTTTCCCTTGCAATCCGCTCATGGACAAGGCATTCTCCATTTCATCTGCAGCCCCACCTGTGAGTCTACAGAAATGAAGAGCCACAGAAACAAACAAAATTCAGGGTACTACATGGTTTAGGATCTTGGGACTTTTTTTTTCCTCCCTCACTAGAGAGCACACAGTCCTTGAGAGTACTTGAGCTGTGTGAGGATAAGTTACTACTGCAGCCCCAGCCACCTTGCCCCCCCCCAATGCCACTCCACATCTCCCGGGCAGCCAGCTGCTTTCCCAGTGAAATCCACGGACGACTTTCACACACATTGAACGATATGAATTCTGGGTTTGGACTTGCAGCCTGAATTTTCCCAGGCATTCAGAGTTGCTCAGATTTAGTTTTCCGGTTCAGATGCACTAGCAGAGATTAATACGTTTGGTAAAAATAAGAGTAGCATGGTAATACAAAACCCAAAAATATTAACATTAGAAAAAAATTCATATTCGGGCATTACTTATAGCTGAGCACATGCATTCATCACAACCCTATTATAGATATGACTCTTGGTTTCAATTTCCTCACCCTCAAAAACCTCCTACACAATTGTTTCCTATACGATTCTTCCTCTCCTACCCTTCCCAGCCACCACCATTTCTGGATGGCTGCCAATTCCACTACTATTCAAAAGGTAAAAAGAAAAAAAAGTCTATGCCAGGAACTCACTATGCCAAAACCTGATCTAGAATAGTTAATTTAAGAGAAGTGAGATGGCCAGGCAGAGCCAATAGCACAAAAAAAAAAAAAAAAAAAAAGCCAAAAAACACGTGCATCACCCTTCATCCCACTCCGTTTGCACTGATAGAGCTAGAAGTCCTGGAAGTACAGAAGGCTAATCACATCCAAGAAAGGTAAAGATGCACACTTAGACCTGTGACTAGCCTCCAGGAAGTAACTCAAGATGCTGCCACAGGCACGCTATGGGGTTTGAGAAGGAAAAGGAGAGCGAGTCATTCTTTCAAGAACAGATGCAATGTTTCCCTCCCACACAGCCCTAACGCACAGCTAAAAGTTTTCTGTATTTATACATCTTGTGAAACAATTTGACTGGGCGTCTATCTTGCCCAGGGGTAACCTACTGCTCTTGTAAAACCACATGCAAAACAAAGCTGACTAATGAAGCTCTGCTTATTTGTACCAGAGACCTCTCCCACCCAGGAATCATCATCTCTGCAAAACTGTCAGTGTAAGAATTTCACACTTCTCTTTTCAGCTTACAAGGTCAGTAAAACAAAGCAGCAGGACACTATCATATTTCATAATTAGAAAATAAGAAGCCACTATATGGAAATGAATTAGCCTTCACTCAAAACATGTTTTGTAAAAGGTTTGAATTTGTTCAGTGCCAGTGATGGTGATCTTACTCATGAAGTGTGGATCTATTGTTCAAGTTTATTTAGCTAATTAGAGCTCCCATTTATGTTACTGAAGATCCTTAATTCTTCTCCTAACCTGTGTTTAATGTTTTCCTAAGAAAGTAGGAGACATTTATATTTGATCTAATTGTTCGGGAAATTAAAACATGACTTTTTTTTTCCAGCTAATTACCTTGAAATACCTTGCTTTTCACTCCCAGAACTGACCTGTAACATTTTTCTCTCTCCCCAAATCACCAACCATCTATTTACTTCTTCTCACAGTGCCACATTACTCAGCAGCTTTTTCCACTGGCATTTCCTCTTACCTGTTGCCCATTTGCCCACAAGAAAACATATCCTAATGGATACACTGAAGTTTGTTCTCCAGATAGTGCCACGGCACACTGCTGCTTTCCTTGTGCGTGCAACCCACCGCAGGCAGAAACTGCAGAAAGTAGGCAGGCAGCGTGTTCAACAATTGCTACGTTGTCTGCACTGGAATTGTTTTTTAAATATCATGGTAGCAGAAGAGTTGCAGGGCTTTGTCATCACTGTTTTGTCCGGTAACGAATGCAATCAAATATTTTATGGAACTAGTCTGTGTCTTTACGCCATTTCCGTCAGCACTGTATGAGACCCATGACTTCATGTTCTCCTTCCCTACCTCTTCAGCCTCCCTGTCATGATACCACTGCCCCAGGGAAGTGAAGAACACTGACAGGAAGAAAACTGCTCTGCCCTAAGCCCATTCAATCCGCATCATTTTTTAGAACATGGTAACAGCGTGTTGGGGTGGCATTTGCCACACAGTCACCTGCAAAGGATGAAACATCAGCATACCTCAAGGGATATCCGCGATCATTGAAAAGTTTTGAAGTGGCATAGGCTTTGTTTGCTTGCTTTCCTTTAGTTTAGTTGTTTGTTTCTAATGTCTTCTGGCTTAGAAAATGGTACCAGAGATCTCAGAATATACAGCTTATCAAAAGTAAGTTTGAAATGTGGCATATTCTCTAACTAAAGCTGTGGCTGTTCTCATCTAGCCGAAGAATACTGTTAACCTAAGGTGTTCTCCTAGACTTGCTACTTACCAAAACTAGAGGATGAGACTATGTCAATTTATCTCTCCTCCTTTCTCCTCTCTATCTGCAGCACAATTTTCCTCATGGCAGGAAAGCAAATGAGCAACAAAATACTGTAATGTGTGAGAGTTTTGCAAGGGTGCCAACATCTTCAGCTTGAATTTTCCTACTGCTCCCCAGGAGAATGTTTCTTGGTACTCTGGGAAGAACAAAGAAGAGAAAAGATTTCTACTGTTGTACACCCATGTGATTCTCCACACTCCAAAAAAAAAAAAAAAAACCAAGACCTATACTCCATGCACTGATGTCCCCATCACATTTCTTTCACCCATCTGAAAGCTGTCAGACATGCAGTAGCTGGGTAGGGTACCAGACAAGTACTCAGTGCCACTACCCATAGCTAACAGTTTTTGCTTTTCCCTACTATAGTAGTATTTTTTTCTTTTAGTTCATAACTCTCATAGATTTAAAAAAATATTTTTAGGCTGCTTACTTTCTGTCTCAAACTGCATAAAGGAAAAGTTCACTTTTCCATAGCCCACATACAGAATCCAGCCAATAAGATGCAGCCAAAGGCAAATCCTGGAGAAGAGGAATTGCTGACAGTGTTTATGCATAGCTCCATATTTTTAATACCAAATGTCCCAGGCAATTAAAGACAAATCATTCTGGATATTTTGAGGAAAGCTCCATTGCAGGACTGGTGCCAAGACATGCAAAAGCAGCTGTAATTTAATGTCAGAATATAAATCAAACCATTAAAATAATCATCATAGTTCAAAAATGGGAAGTCAGAAACCTTCAGCAGAAATTAAGAGCAATTTGGAAGAGAGTTATCTCCACTGAAAAGGGACTTACATTCAACATGGGTGCCAACACACATACAGCATGAATTCTGCCTGGCAGACAGATGAGATTTAGAAACCCACAGAAACCTGTTAAGAGCAGTTGAATAGAATTGTGTGTTGCAAGACCAGTGCACACTAGGAATTACACCTTCACTCCAGCTTGTATTATCTTAGTGAGTGTGTGTATGAGGCGGTGCATGCCTCGAGGTCTTATTCTGTACCAAAATACCTCAGCTGACTACAGCAATGAAAGAAATAAGTTCCATGTTTTTATACTTACTGTAACAAGCAAATTATGGGAGGCCAGGGGAAGCAGAAGGGAGCAGAGACAAGTGCAGGTAAATTACAGCCTTTCAGCAGGGTGCAATAACAACACCAACAACCTGTGAATGACAAGGCAGTAGAGCAGCACCTATTAGTGAACTGCAGGGAGGGGGAAGCAAGCTACTCCCTAAAGCTGTTCACACAGATCTTAGTCTTTCAGGACACGCTACTACTCTCTGTGCTGTTTATACAAAAGCAGAGAGACTATGTAAGTACTGGGGAGATTTTGCAGAACATTCACTGCTATAGGAAGGAGAAAAACTAACATCAAGTTCACCTTCTGCGTGGCTTTTTCACACTGTGGTCTAGCAGCAAATGCTATGACCTTCCAACTCCATCCCCCAAATGGGGCACGCTCTGACATTCTTGAGACACAGGAGCTCTCAGCCTCCATTATCATGTAACAGTACAAGCCAAGCAATTCAGCCATGCCTGTATTAAATTGCATGTTTGTGAAACTGAGCCTGGAAAGAGAAATTTCCTGACAATTACAGAAGAGAAGCAGAAAAGTTCAATCGATACAACCTGGTCACGATCCATCTATTATTCAGAAGTAAGTGGCTGATGGTGCTAAAGTCACTAACAGTTTCACACAGGTGCCACACCATCTGCTTCTGCGCTTTTGGGCATGGGGCTATTAGACACTCAATTTTAAATCCCTCATTTGGGTATAGGATGAAATCAGTAGGTTGAATCTTTATGAGCCAATGTATAACAATGTCAGAAACTCTGAGGAAGATCAGCTGAAGAGAAGTCTGAAGACGCCTGCACCTTGCAGACATTAATGTTCACATTTTTAATAGCCACTTTACCAAACAGCAAAGACACTCTTTAATGCCTCAAATGCAAACGTTCACTGTCAGATAGGGCTCGGAGTCTAGCTGACTCTGAGACTTCACTAACACAGATCATCTCCTTCCCTCACGTGCACACCCAAATTCAAGGGCAATCTCTTAATCAGCTGTCGCTGTGTATTTTCATCCAGATCAGAGTGCGAATCAGTACTGGGTTTTCAGAGGTGTTACACTGGACTGCTTGGTCTCAGAAGGAAGATGGCCATCAGCACTCATCCCTCTTGCGCTTTCGGAATTCAGTCCAACATATATATATTTTTTGAATGAGATCATTATTTCTCCAAAATTCTCAGCTCTACAAGTTTCAAGTTTCAAATTGGAAGCGTCTGAATGCTTGCAATGAATCTTCCAACACTTGTAAGTTGGTGTTTTGACAGTAGGAACAATATTCCATCAGGCAACTTCTGGCATTTAGTAAATGTTTGCTTTAAACTTTTTGTCTAGTTATTGGAGTAATAAATCTCACACAAAGTTTATTTACAGCATCCTCCGGACACGATCCACACACTACGTTGCACATGCTCAGTGGTCCCTTGGCAAAGGCAAACGTTCAACCACTGCACTGCAGGCTTACTAGAAAACTCACCACCCCTCAGACCTATGGGAAAAGGGCAGAATACTTCTGTTACGAACACTGGACATTTGTAACAAGGACTCACCACTTAGTTCTCGACTGGAATTTTCCACAGGATATCTTGATGATGCTTATAGTTTAGATGTAACAGATTTTTCCCTACTCAAATAATTAGTTGGATGACTTCAGTTAGCAGGGACACTCCAAAGACTAAAAAGATAAATTGATCTTGTTAGAAAAAGCAAAACAGTTGCAAAA
>VXAV01008736.1:19299-45660 GCA_013399715.1 Alectura lathami | reverse complement strand
AAAAAAAAAAAAAAAAAAAAAGACTTTTCAGATTTCTGATTTTGCTATTAACCTACTTGAAATCTGTACTCAGGTGCTGACAAAGTTAGACTACCTTACTGACCCAAAAAAGGAGTTAATATTTAATTGCTAGGGACCTCCAAAGACTGAAGTCCTTCTTTTCCTCCATTTCATTATAGGATAATACATTTTTATGAAAATAAAAATAGTAATAACAATCAAGACATAAATTGTCAGATACAGAAAGTAATTAAGTGCTGCTATTTCCGGTGATAGTGGCAGAACATTTCAAAAATACCAGTTGCATTATTAACAAAAAAAAGCATTTGATAAAAAGCCCCTTCTGCATTAGGTCACCTAGCATTCATTCCTCCCTCTGCTTCAAAATAGTGTTGAATTTCCCTAACGTTCTGTAACACCGCATGCTCAAATCAGCATCTTTGTCTCGAACAAATCTCCCAAAGCAGTCATTCAGTCTGGAAAATGCAGAGTGATAAAATTTACCAAGTCCAAGGCATGCTATGAACTGAATGGCTGAAAAAGGCTATTTTAAAGAGAACTTATGGGCGTGCAGTCAGGTTTGAAGTTAAACCTTAAATATGAAAATGAGTGCCTCAACCCGGGAATTTCAGCCACTTTTCTTTTCCACTGTAATTATTGATGGCGTTGAAGTTCACTACAGGACAGTTTGGTGATGAGGACCTGCAAAATAGCTCTGCTTCCAGGGGGAATCGATAGGTTTCTCTCTCAGTTGGCTTCAATATCATTTTGACTGATGCGGTTTCTTACGAGGCAGGACAAAAGTTGACCTGGATCCTGCCTGTCTGCAAAGAAACTACTCTGACAAACATATGTGAGTCCTTTGCAAAGACCCTCTCTTGGTACTAAAGTTCCTCAAGTATCTACTAAATGAAACACAACTCTTCGAACTTCTGGAGGTGGAAAGAATGAATGAGCTCTACAAGTTTAACCCACATGAAAAAAAAAAAAAAAAGCATAAAAACTACCATGGTTATTTCTAGATTATATTTGATTTTTTCCCCATTTTGCCACCAAATGGATGTTTTGTCTAGCATTATACAAAATAATCACTATAGCTACCAACACAGTAACAGAAACAGGATAACATTGAAGAGGGGTTTCTTTGCTACCACACAATGCAATAACTAACTGTCAGGTGATTATTCTATTTCCACCCACTAGACCTAGGGAGAAGAAAACTGCAAGACCACCTTTGGTACATCCGTTACTCTGGTAGACACCTAGCCAAAGATGCCAGCTTGACCAAGTTGGTCATAAGGCTCAGGAAGGGAATTTGCTAAAGCAGATTGTTCAAAGAACATTTAGACAAATGTTCAGCAGGAGGAGGAAAGGGTTAGAGTTGTAGCTTGAAAAAATTTCCTTTTGTTTCTAGACTTCCATTTTGTTCACAGTGTTTCCTTGTGCAGCCAACTGGCCAACAGTATATACACAGAACTGAAGAATGAACATTTGAAGTTTGTTCACATTTTAATACCTCCAAAATCTCTGCTTCAGAAACACGTTTCATATTTAGAAGCAGAGGAATCTGACCAAGTAGAATGCCAAAGGAGACTTCACTTTCCAAAGTACACAATGGAACAATAGCAAGTTTTAATGGAATGGCATTGCACAGACCCAAGCGAGCCTAAAGTTGGGCTATACAAGGCCAAGATCTGACTTGTGTTAGCAAATATAGAAGGCAAAAAACATCATGTTCAGTAAATTACTGAACAAATCCCCAGCTTGTCACTAGTACACTTTGCACTCCATGGAAAGAAGGTAGAACAAAAAATGTGCATGCTGTAATAAGTCAAACAGAAGGAAAGTCTCAAGGAGAGATTTGCTTTTGTTCCAGTTTGTTGATCCCTCTCACTTTTACACAAGTCAAAAGTTTTATCCTGGATTCCAAAGTGAATATACTACTGCTCTACTTTTCTTGATGAAAAAAAAAAAAAGGATTCACGTTACCCAGCGCAACACTAAGTCATACGCATACTACCAGCCATAAATAATAAATAATGCCTTGAGTACTGGACATCATAAAGATAAAATTGGGAAGTAAAAAGATACAGACAAAATGTCTCTGCTTGCCCTTACGCTTTAAACGTTAAGAGTTTTTACCTTCGTAAACATAACATTCAGAAACAGCACTAAAACCGAACTGGGAGTGAGGATTACTGTTCTGGTGATCACCTCGAAGCACAGTATGGGAGAAATGTGGGAGAAACCAGAGGAAAAACAAACAGAAAGCACACACAGGCCAAGATCACCATCTAGTGACCAAACTTCTACCGTGCAGAAGATGTACTTGAATATTAGGCAAGTTTTTATCCCAGAGAAACAAACCTACCAATTCTTTTACAGTAAAAATCCTCTAATACAAGAACTCTATCTTCCTTAGGCATAGGAAAAAACAAAACAAAACAAAAAAAAAGAAACAGAGCATATGATCTGCTGCAGGGAAGCACTTAATACTTGGTTCTTTTTGCTTTACAAACACTAAAAAAAGAAATTGAATTTGTGGAAGGTTACTCTTGTAAATAACTCATCCACAGAAAATCAGAGATTGAGCTTGTACAATCGATTCTGATAAAGCCAGAAGCGCATCACGTAGCTCCATTACTCTGTGAGCAGATGTGAATATGCATAGATACACAAAATGGAATTCTGAAAAACATATTAGTTATCTAAATTGTTAGTTTAGGAAACAATATTATTTGAACCTGAACTGTTTTTAAATGATTTTGAACTACGTTCTGTACTGAATGGGTAGGACCCCAAAAAATTCAGAGTAAGGCCTGTATGAAAGAGGAAGCATCCCTCCTAAATGAAGCAGTGTGAAAGGGCACCACAGCAACATCTTGCCAGCTGTACTGCAGCTGCGCGGGTTTTGCATCAACCTTGTCCTGAAGTGCAACAACCTGGATGGAAATAGGAAGCTGTGTGCACACCTTTGTGCAGCAGTTTGTGCAGATGCTGCATGAAGTATGAAGATTACTTTTTGAGCAAAATACGTAATTCCACTCTCGTTATCTCACCACCGCTCTCGACAGCACTGTCATAATTCAAAACAGTAATCTTAATGGGTGATCTTTGATGCAGAGAAATGTATTTTTATGTTCACAATAATAAATCTCTCCCTGCAGAAAGGAAAAACTATTTGGCAACTAGCCTTTCAGACTAAGCTCATGCCACCTACTCTTTGGTTATTGCAGTATTTTTTTCCCCCCAGTCCTGTCTTCTTCCCTTCCACACATTACAAAGATCTCTGCCATAACCCAGCTCATCCTTGTCTTGGCTACCCCATCTGTTGCCCTGTTTCGCCATCAGATCCAGGCTCCCTGCTTTTGTTTTCAAGGTATTCTATAGCTTGTGCCACTCAAGCTGTCTTATACCTTACTGAAGTATTTTCACCCACATTTCACAGGTCTGTCAGTCACTATACAGCACACATTAGCTTCTCAAACATCATATTGCTTCATCCCTAACCACTCAAGTTACTTAGCTCTGCGATAAGAGGATTAATTACAATTTAAAAAAAGAAAAAAAACCCTATAACTTCAGCATGCCAACCAATGCTATCAATACTTTTTACTTAAAGGTGAGATGGGAAGTACCAGTTTTCTCTTGTCTTACACTTATTTGTAGCCTACAAGCAGTAGGCTGGGTGCAGGCAAGTTCGCATAATAGGGAAACAGTCCATGAGTAGAGCTCTAGACTCTCCAACCCTAGGAACAGGGCTGCATACTGCTCCCAGGTAGTGGCTACACAAAAATAAAGCAATGGTTTATGCTGAATTGTAAGTAGAGAATAGAAACATTTAATTCCTACAGCACGGAAAGGTACTAGGAATTGTGCTAAAGGCAGGAGCTACACAAAATAGGCTTCTAAAATGCTAAGGCATGTATTACCTGAAGCTACTAAAGCACTGAATAAATAGTACAGGCATCAGAATAATTCATTTTCTATGGTAGTTTTTTATTTTTTTTCAAATAAGACCAAGGACAGTTCAGATAACTATAACGCAAAATGCAATCATTGTACAAAGGTACTGTCCACCTCATAGTTAGGCACTGTGCAAAGGGACAGCTTTATTTTTGGAACACTTGTGTTGAAATACGCTCTACATTAAATAGAAATCTGTATGCATAGATAACTGATTAGTGTCCCCTTCTACTGATAAGATTTTAAGTTATGTTCTACAACAGCAGTTTCGTTTAGCTTTTAACAGTTCAAAAAAGCCTGCTACTGCCAATATTTATCATGATTAAAATGTTACTAATCAGTGTTTTTCTATAATCCATCAACACACAGTTGTGCTGACACACATCATAATCAGTTTGGACAAAAGGAACATAGAATCACTGAGGCTGGAAAAGGTCTCTAAGATCATCTAGTCCAACCGTCAACCCATCACCACCATGCCCACTGAATCATGTCCCTAAGTGCCACTTCTACACCTTTCTCGAACACGCCCAGGGACGAAGACTCCACCACCTCCCTGGGCAGCCTGTTCCACTGCCTGACCACTCTCTCAGAGAAGTTTTTCCTCACATCCAACCTGAACCTCCCCGTGGCACAGCTTGAGGCCGTTCCCTCTCGTCCTGTCACTGTTACCTGGGAGAAGAGGCCGACCCCCACCTCACTGCAGCCTCCTTTCAGGTAGCTGTAGGGAGCAGTAAGGTCTCCCCTGAGCCTCCTCTGCTCCAGACTGAACAGCCCCAGCTCCCTCAGCCGCTCCCCATCAGCCTTGTGCTCCAGGCCCTTCACCAGCTTCGTTGCCCTTCTTTGGGCACACTCCAGGGCCTCGATGTCCTTCTCGTAGTGAGGGGCCCAGAACTGAGCACAGCACTCGAGGTGCAGCCTCACCAGTGCCGAGTACAGGGGGACGATCACCTCCCTGATCCTGCTGGCTGCACTATTTCTTACACCAGCCAGGGTGTCCTTGGCCTTCTTGGCCACCTGGGCACACTGCTGGCTCATGTTCAGCCAGTGTCAACTAGCACTCCCAGGCCCTCTCTCTCTGCACAGCTTTCCAGCCACTCTGCCCCAAGCCTGTAGCGTTGCTTGGGGTTATTGTGACCCAAGTGCAGGACCTGGCACTTGGTCTTGTTGAACCTCATGCAATTGGTCTGAGTCCATCGACCCACCCTGTCCTCCAGATCCCTCTGCAGAGCCTTCCTGCCCTCAGGCAGATCAACACTTCCTCCCAACTTGGTGTCATCTGCAAACTTACTGAGGGTGCACTCAATCCCCTCACCCAGATCATCAATAGAGATGATAAACAGGACCGGCCCCGGTGCTGACCCTTGGGGAACACCACTCACAACAGATCTCCAGCTGCATTCAACTCCATTCACCACCACGCTCCGGGCCTGGCCACCCAGCCAGTTTTTCACCCATTGAAGAGCGCACCTGTCCAAGCTACGGGCTGCTGCCAGCTTCTCCAGGAGAATGCTGCGGGAGACAGTGTCAAAGGCTTTACTAAATTCTGTAGACTACATCCACAGCCTTCCTCTCATCCACTAGGCAGGTCACCTGGTCATGTCTGAAATAAAATCTTCTCTAAATAACTTACATCCCATTTTAGTTTAACAGGCTCCACTCACACTATACTTCTGTGCCCAAACTTACTAGAAATACTTAAAAAGAGAAATAATAGGTATTTACTTTTAAAATAAAGAGTAAAAAACAATGGCTTACACTACTTATTTATAGCCAGTATAACAGTTAAACTAAACATAGACATATATAGGCATATTACACATAAAATACCATATATATACATGTACATACACATATATACTACCTTATAATATATAAAACAATATGCAGTTTTATTCTGGTAACACCCACCTTGCCAGGCTAATTAGTTTTGGTATTGAAAAAGTTAGTCTATTTCTTGTGTGTCAAAGAAGTAAACTTGATTCAATTTTTTTTCTGTTTTTTTTTGTGAAGAAGAGGAAGGTGTAATGGCTTAACACCATTCCCCCAAATAAAACTTTCCAAAAAGCAAGAAAGCCTGTTCCTCAAGAGAAAGCATTCTTAAAAATACATGCATCTGTTTTTTCAAGAAGGAAAATAAGTGTTCCAGCTAGTTCAGAACGAGCTGCTTTGGCATATTGGAAGATGCACTGGGACATCACTTCTTCCAAAGTGAGGGCTCATGTTTGGAAGCAGGGATGGCTTACCTCGCAGCAGCTCTGGCACCCTCAGCTCCTGCTGTCCTCCCGGTTCCTGATGCAGACATGGCAGCAGTACCAGGCGGGCAGCCAGGAGACACCGTGGCTGTGATGCATCCCCCAGCTGTTCCGCAGAGGGGGAATCCATGCAGGGTGCTAAAGCAGCTGCTTTCTTCTGGCAGTTACTATAAAACTATGTTTTGCACAATAATGTGTTCTACTTTATAGAAGTCCCTCCAGGGTTTACAATCAGACGACTCAGGTATTTTGAGCCTTTTTATCCAGACCAAATTTCTGCTGTTGTGCCTCTACTGCTTGCAGTAAAACTTGTCTTAAAAGCAACATCAACTTACAAATAATAAAAACACAACAACGCAGCACTACCTTAATGATACAGCAACCTGTTTTTATACTCTCCTGAGTCCCTTAAGATCTTCATGAGAAATTAGCTGTTGTGATACAGTCTACAAAAACAGTAATTTCAGTCTGCATGAGAAAAAAATTACTGGTGAATACTCTGATAGATTTAATAAAATATAATGCAAATCAAACCATATATTTTATTTTTTTTTAAAGTATTACAAAGCTTACATTATAATTTGTCAAAATGATATCTGTGAGAAGTAATATTTAATTCACTTACAGTGAAATAAGCTTTATTAAAAAGCAAAGCACATGTGGCAAAAACAGGAATAAATAGCATCTTTGTACTCCAGCAGGTCCACAGAAACTGAATAAGCTAGCGAAAAACACAATGTTGACTCAGTATGTTTTTCCCAAATAACATCCAAATGCTAGCTGGCAATCTTATGACGAACTACAGAAAATCAATCTGTTTTTCATTTCTGCTACCACTTTGTTTTCTAATTATGCATATCCATTGCATAAACAAATCCTTATTATAACCACAGAAAGAGATACCTCAGATTCTGTTGTAACTAGTCATTGACGCACATTTACTCTGGCACTTTTTGTCACGTAATACAATTTAACCAGCAGAAGCAGAGGCTGTAGGTTTTAAGGTCATCCACAGAAAAATTATAAAAATAAATGAAAGCCTCACTCATACAACACCTTAGTCCTGGGCCAATGCAGGCAGCACTAAGGGGCTTTTTGTATTTATATAGCAGAACCTAAGATGCTTGTGGGAAAACACCATTATGGTCTAGAGGAATACAAGCATACATTTTAGCTTTATTTGATGTATCTGTACATTTAAATCAGGTCCAGAAGGTGTAAAACTTTGGTTACCAAAGAGCAACAGCTCCTTGACCAAACTAATGAGAGTTTGGGTCAGGCTCCAAAGGAAGTAAATGCCTACATCCTGACCAGGCTATGAACTTCTGTAACTCCAGCCCCTTCCCTGAAAGATCCACACAAGAGCAGGTGACATGGTGTGCTCTGATGTTCCTGAACTTAGAAACCAGAACACTGATTATGTAATTAACACATGAGTAGCGAGAGTTCTTCCAAGACTCGTTTATCAGGGAGCAAAGGAAGTTATGGGTACAAGGAGTCATACTTACTTTTTCCATCTTCTGTAATCTGACTACAAGACAACTGCTTTACTCCATAATTATGACAGCCTAAGCGAGCTTTTTCTTGAGCTCTCCCTGCTCAGCAGCTGGCTGCACAGCAGCGACCTTCGCTTGAGTGTGGATGTACCTCAAGGACACTCCTTGAGGCTGAGACCCCTCACCAACAGCGGATGTTCTGGAAGTGACCGACACTATGCACAACTCGTGTCGCCGGGCAGCAAGATCTTGTACTAGAAAATCTGAATCATTATTATATCCTCTGTGCAGCCATAGGATGAACCTTGCCCAACTTTAAGCCGCACTTACACAATAGTTCACTGCAATAAGCCATTTGTGCTGCTGCTGGTAGTGAACCTTTAGACTGCTTAGATCTTACCCACTACACAGGGCATTCTATGCGAAGGCTGATGAAGAGTGCTGTGGTGAATTGTTAGCAATTTATGCAATAAGCTATGGAAACTAACTGAAAATATTTTAACAAGAAATTTTAATTGAAAAAACGAACAAGAGGAAATTGTGTTTGACTTCTAAGTTTTGTGTATGAGCCACTACCAAATGTTTCCTTTCACAAAAAAATCTTAAAGGCTCTTGAAATCCTCCAATTAGAGAAAAGTTCCATTATGTGACCATACGGAAGTATAGAAGTGGAAACTGCAGTAAAATCTTTTGCTTTAAATACGTGTCCAGCTGTTACTGCTGCTTTTCAAAGAACCAGAAAGCATACAATGAAAACAAGTGAAACAGTTGGATGTACACAGATCTCTGCTGTTATTAAAATGCAAAACTTCACTACAAAAGGTTCTCAACATTTTTTGTGTACAAAATGAGAACTCTACACAAATAGCTCTACACAGTTGCCTTCTTCAATTTTCAAAGATTTTCAGATTCCCGTTTCTCTCTTTTCCTCATTTGCTCAGCCAAACCCAGAAGGTCATAATACCCGTTGTTTTTGTAGAACCTACAAGGGTTACAATCCTCAACACAGAAAAAGGCTGAAGTATTTGACACCAAACCATAAAATAGGTACCTATCTTCAATGGATTCTATAAATGTTTCTAAAGAATTATGTGCTATTCTATATATTGCAAGAGTCGAAAGTTTAATTACATAAATACCTGTTTATCCTCCTTATACCTCTGAAACTGCATTATCTAGATAAAAGTTAAGCATGTTTCAAATGAGTAAAAATTTTGAGCCATATAATTTTAAAAGGTTTTAGACGTTTAGCTCTGATGACCTCATCGATATACATTATATTGATGGATAATTTGGAGACCGATGGTACAATGGTGACATTAAATACCATAACTAAATTTAAAAGTAAGTGGCATTCTATCTGAGATCTTAAAACAACCATCATTTCTGTGGAAATCTCTCCAGTACTTACTTTACCTTACCTTTTCTCCCCCAATTCATAAAAGAAGCACAAAGAGGCTGGTGCTCTTGCAGCAACTTCCTAAAACATTCAGTAACTACAAGACAAACAACTAGAAGTGGGGGAAAAAAAAACATGTACCTGAAGGAAATTGCTTCTCTAGATCATGACTTTAGAGTAAAATTGTTTTTACAGCTGTTGTACTGAAAGAACACCCTAAGCAGGAGCATATCATTGTAATGATAAAGGTGTCTCAAGTCAGCATTTACACTTCACTCACAAATTGATTTTGAGTGTAATTGTAGGCACAAAAGGAGCGAAACACCACGCCATCAGGACACAATCTTTCTACCTTGCAAGGTACCCACCCAACGGCACGCACTTAAGATGAGTCTACCTTCTGTGACAACTTCATCTTCAGCGTATGTGCATTTAAGTACAGAAACCGCTATAACAGTACAGAATACTTTTCCCACTGAACTTAAACGTCACAATTTTTTTTTAATCCAATACAACTTGTTAGCTGTGTTAAATTCACCCATGCACAAAGAACATGTAATTCTTTTGAAGCAACAGCTGAGGATTTAAGCCATGTTTTTTTTTTTTTTCCCATTATTGATTTTATTTCATCTTGGGCTGCTCCCAGTCTAAAGCTTTTTTTTAAGAAGAAGATAAAACTACTGAAAAGGTATTCTGTCAATATAGTAACGCATGTGCATGTTAAGTTCTGGATACAATCCAAATGAAGTCCTAGCCTCTTATGTAGGTTTATACACTTCCCCTTATGCTCTGTCCTCTACATATAACTGTTTACTTTGGCAGCTGGAACTTCCAAGTGAGAATGTTGGGAGGTGTGATCTGAAGTGACTCAGCTGATTCTGGTGCCAACATCAGAATTTGATACATCAGCTTTAAAACATACAGCTAAGCCATGACCAGAACTAACAGAAATCTTAATGCATTTGTGCTGTCCAGCTGATTTGCTTAAATTTAAAATGAAGAACATCTTCCAAAGCCAATTATACTAACAACGCTTACTTCTTCTAGGTAATGCAATCAGTTATGAGAAAGGAGTTATGAGGGCGAGCCAAGATTTACTTCCCCTCAAGAGCCTCATCATTAATTTTACCTTCCAGAGCTGCAAGTCACACAAATAAGACACTGTTCACAGCAATAGGTGGCAACCTGACATGAAAAATTGCATCATACTGGCTTCACAGAACAACTAAGAACACATTTCATGCTAGCAGTTATTTTCAGACATAGACTGACACCTTGTGAACACACCATTCCTTTTCAGCCGCTAATATACTAAGGGACATTAAATACTGAGGAAATTAATATAAAGAAAATGAGTATACTTTCTCTGTTTAACACCACTAGGTACAGTGATTCTCATTGCTACACAGAACAAAAGCTATTTTTTTTTCATGTTATCTAAAGATACTTCATTTTGGAAATTGAATTCAAAACAGTTTAAGATAAAAGTTCAGTGTGCCCTGAATTGCTCAAAATTGGATTTCTTACCCAGTCTCTCCCACACTAATTCAGTCAGCTGGTTTCCTTTTTGTGACTGGCTAGGGTGGAGGGGGGCTGCTGGCTTAGCTGATATTTCTGCTCCATCACTCTTGCAACTTCCACTTTTTTCCTCCCAAAAGCTATAATTTGCCCAAGACTAAGTAAATACAGAACCCTGACCACTGCATGTTCATTATCACACCGAATTACAAGTATACGTGAGGAAGTCAACACAGCAGATTTCCCAGTGACTTTGGTCAGCAACATGAACAAAGAAAAGTTAAATCGTGGAATCTCACACTGTTTCAATGACTTTTTACATGTTCCATGGCCATAACAAGCAAACACAGTACGCGAAACCCTCAAAACATCAGTTCACTAGAAATAAGCTATTGAAGTGTTTTCGTGCTTGTAGTATTATAGGTGCAAAATAAGAGAGAAGTACAAATAATACATTGTGGTTTAAAAACAGAAAGCTACTTAATACAAGTTCAGGGCTACTCTCTTCAGCCCCGTTGAATGTTTAAAACTGGTTAAATTATTTACTGGTTTCCTTGAGCAGCTGAGCATAAACTTCAAACTACATTGTTATTCATAATTAGTTTCATAAACTCAGAATTATCCACAAAAATAAAGAGTAATTGGAAAGATTTTCTCAAAACAGTCAGAAGTCTGTGGAGCATATACATCTCTAACAGCAGCTTCTAACAAAGCAGAAGTGTCTTTGCATTAAAGAATATATTCAGTACTCCAGACTCCTTCAGTGACAAAGCTGTCCACAAGATACTTGTGTATGTAGCCTAGTAGCAAAAAAAAAAAAAAAAATTATCCTAAGCAATTCCTTGGTTTGGGGCAAGTTATTTAAATGGATCGTTTGTGTATGGGATCCACCTCCAAACCATCATTCATGCATATATTTATATAGATATTCTATACGCATACACTGTACTTTGACCAGAGCACGTTTTATTTTTTTAACAAGGCTGGTCCTACAGGTGTGGAATGAAGCCTCAAAGTTTCCAAAACGTAAGGCCACTCGCTTTTCCTTTCTCTACTGGAATTCTTATGCGTTACATTCATGCCATGATCAAAGAACACCTCTTAAACTGTGTTCATTATATCCTTCGCAAGAAATAGTTAAGAACTACTGTCTATCCAAACACACAGTTTTTCTTGTAACCCCAGCCAGGTGCTACATCTCTCTATTGATTGCTGGCAGGCAATAATGTCACATAAAGCAGAGGTAACTAACACCTAACTCTTTTAAAAGTGATTAAAATGATCCATAACAGCACAAATTACCTGGAGGAAGGTTATTTAACATCTGCAAAGATGCTTCTTTGTCAAAGGAGGAGAGTTAGAATGGAAAAAAAAAATCGTTAGCACTACAATTACAACGAAGAATAAAATTTAATCAATAAAATTTTATTAGTGACATACATTTCTTAAGTTAGCAGTAGTCTGACAGTTTAAATTGGTGAAATACAGCAAGTCCTTGAACAGTGATCGCATAAAATCCCAGATAATAAATAAGAATTGAGATTATCAAGGAAATTTAGAAACTGGGAAGGAAGAAGTTTAAGGGTGAAATCACAAGACAAGTTACTGAACACAATGCTTGATTGGTTTTGATCCAGACATACATTTTCAAGTTGTCAAACAAATGCTTCAATGGCTGTTGGATAAGACATTTTATCAGATAACCAAATTCATAATCCCAAAACTAGAACAGGAACAAAGAGGGTTTTTTTTTATTCTTCTCCCCTAAAAATATATGTAGCAAGGCACATTAGGAGAAATATCTTCAGTTATTATTCCATTAGACTTAAATACCTGAAACCATTTTTCTCATAAGAAAATGGGGAGAAGTTTAAATTGCCTTTTTACAGATGCAAGAATTTAACTGTCTAAAGTGCAATGTTTGTTATGTCAAGAAATACCAGCAGAAAGTAAAAAAATAAAAAGCATAAAACCATGAAAAATAAGTTGAGAACATCCAAAGTGATGGGAATATATATTCAGCCACACTTTAAAGCAATTCAAAGCCAAAGCATACACTATAAAGCATATATAAACCTATATTTCATCTTGTTCCCTTCATAGCCTGTAACTTTGTACATTTTCAAAAAAACTGAAATACTTTTACAGAAAAAATATTAGCATCCTTAGCACTTGAAAAATAAACAGCTTATGAGGAGGAAAATGGCAGGTGGGAAAATTCGCCTTAATATTTTGATGCACTAAGCGATACAGTTGGATTGTAAATTGCATTTTAACCATATTCCTTTAGCTGTACACCAGATGCCAGCGATTTCAACAGTTCTGAAAGTCTCTCTGACATCTAAACAGCAAAACCTTTGGGCAATTTACTCTTCCTGTCAGCATTAATAGCTGACCACTGAAAAGTATTCAGTTGAATAAAGATGCGAAAGATGTCTTACTCCTCACACAATACGCTGTGCCCTTTAAATTCTGCACTTCATAAATAGCATTAAGACACCTACTCACTCCAGACATTCACATTTAAGACACCTCACATGCACAACACTACTGTTCCTTTTAAACTAGGAAAGCACAAACTCTACTGAAAGCTACATATTTGAAATTCCCAGGTACCTTTACCCTTCCAAGGATACCAAGTGTCCAGAAACAAGGTAGTAAATACATTAGTGCTGCCCCACTTCCAAAGTTTAGAAAGTAACTGTTTCATTAAACAAACTTAACATTTTTGTGCAGCAGAAAACTGGTATTTTTTTTTTAACCCCTTTCCATTTGTGTCATAGGCATACCTTCATAAAGACTATGTTCTCTTTGCCTGTTGCATACATGTAGGTTGAAGAGCCCTGTATCAGCACTTGAATAAATAAAGGGAGCCTGCTTGCAGCAAGCGTCTAAGGTTTTCTGAAGGGCTGGTAACCATCAGCATGTTTAAGAGAAAATAATGCCAAGGAAAGCATCAGTTCAAGATGTGAATACAACAGCTTGTACTTGTCTCAGTCTCCTTGAACTACTGAAGTCTGAAGAGACAAAACTAGGAAGAAATGATGTGCTGATCTTCAAAAAATTGCCACAAGTCATTCTAAGATCATGGCAATTACAGCAAGGGTGCTAAAGTTGTAGTTCTTAAACCCATCAGTGTTTGTCTACAGCTCAGATAGAACCCCCAACTGCTGTTTTTAGTGCTGAACCAGAATATTCAGCATCCAAAGAGATGCCATTAGTACAAAATTTAGTTACCTTACTGTTCCACCTGAAAGCAGACACAATGCATGTCCACAGCATTCTTCTACAACCACAATTTCAAAAAGCTTACCAAGCAACAAATAAGAACTGAGCTGCAAGTTTGGCACACGCAAGCGTTTTCAGGAGTGCCCTTTGTTTTATTACAACACTGATAAGAACAACGATCCCACCACCAAGCGTTAACCTGACTGGCAGCTACTCAGGGTGCTTCATCTCAGCTTTGTGCACAGGGATTGCACCCCACCTGTGAGCGAGGCACGTAAGGCGCAGTGCAGAAGGACGGTGGTTCGGGCACCAGGGGGCGGTCTGCTCATTTGACCGAACCCCCAGATTTGCAGCGCTTGTTCCACATCGCTTCCACTAGAACTCAAGTCCGTAAGCTGATGAATCCATTTTCAGGAAGCTTCTCTTCAGATTAGAGATTTCTTTAGGCTAGTTGAAATTCTTTTTACATAAGTCTCAAAGTGTTGCAAGAATCCTTGAAAATGAGATAATTAACGTCAGTACTGTCTGTCCAACACCAAAGACAAGAGCTTCTAAGGGAGCCATGTTCTTTCCTGCCACTCTGTAAATTCCAGCTACTGCAGCACCTAAAAAATCACAAGAAAAACATTGACCAAATTACAGAAGCAAACTCAAGGCTGAAGTAGATGACAAATCATTTACTGTGTTTATGCATCAGCTATTTCTAGAATATTACCAAACACTATTACTTGACAGTATTATGCAATGGTTTAGCCTCGCTTGAATTTCTCAAGTTTTATGAAAGGCCTTCAGGGGTGATTTTCCCAGCTGAACCAGATTAATTTTTCCAACACAAGCTTGATTAAAAAAAAGAAGAACCTCACCATTTCCCTCTACATGCCCTCAAATATAGTGGTTTTTTTTTTTTTTGGTCTTCTGATCATTTGAAAAGTTAGCAAAAAGAAAAAAACCCTAACCGTACTTCTAAAATTTACCAAGTCCAAATGTGGTTTAATTGTGCTTGCATAGCCAGAGAGAAGACAACATTAAGATGGCCAGTGACTATAAGACAACTAAAAATTTACACATCTATCAATTTCACTTCACATTTCAGTTGAATAACCTGAAGCTTTGACTTAAACTACCAAGCTGCTAACAAGTGTTTAGCAGATCAAGGAAAATGTGAAAAAGATCAACAAGTCTTGCACTGCTGTGTATGTTGCGTGTAGGGGAGGAAGTCTCTAACAAATAGAATTAGATTGAGCTAAATCAAATTAAGAATGAAGAGATCTTTTTTTTCCCTGTACACTCTGTGCAAATTCCCATTAAAGGTATAACATCAAATGACCAAGATAAACCAGCAACAAAACACTTCACTGAAAACAGTCAGTTGCTGCTAACTCCCTCCTACTGCCTTTCACAAGCTGAGTTCATCACATGTACATAAAGAACAAAAGCCACAGAGCAAATTGCTGGTTGCATTGACTAGAAATAACACCCAAGAAAAATGGAGACTTTGCATCCATCAGTCAAAAATATCATGATAATGGTGAATAACATTTTATTCTCAAATGACTTCTGAGTGTAAGGATATTAAAAAAAAAAAGGTTTGTACACCACTGTGTCTGTGAGTAGAAATTTTTACTCAATCCGTAGCTCAGAAGGTATTAAAAAGCCATCGTGACACGGAAATAATTCCCAACAGGCTTGTTACAACTACCATCCGTATCTAAATACCATCTGACATCTTAAAAATAAACACCAGTTCATTCTTACAAATGTTTAAGGTAGAATTCAGTAATAATTGTTTCTTAAAAAAAAAAAAAGAAATATATATATACAGACTGTGAAGTCTATGTTGCCAGAAATACCTCACCAGAAGGCTAGCCTTATGGCATTTCACTCAGCCACCTTGCATCAGCTTTTCCATTTGTTCCCTGACTCTCAGCTGTCAAAACCTGAGAGATCCTTGAGCCTGAGCCCAGTACCGACACTGAAATTACTCCGGGGACTGAACTCTCAGACTGAAGTCAGACTGGTGAGATTCATTAACTAGTAGCGTCAGATTACAGTATTCCAATAACAGAAACGTTTGGCTCCTTAACAAAATATTGAGATATTCTGGAAAACATCAACCAGGAAAACAAGAAGTTCTGCAGTTTGACAACTATGTATTTACATTTGTTAGGTAACAGTGCGCAGCACAAGCTGTAAGGCAGAGCCCAGCACAACTGGTACACGGCCAAAGTACAGTGGGTTGCCAAGGAGGGAAATGAGAACATGTCACCAAAACAGCGTGCGCATGAAAGGGGGAGGAAGAACAGGCCCTCCGGGACAAAACGCACCTCGCGTCGCCTGACGTTTAGCTGGTCCTGGTGTTGTTTTTGACAGTATCCACTGCTTTTCACTCAGGTTTGGTTGGTTGTTTTTTAAACCCTTTGCTATGTGATGGTTAAAAGAACCCCAAAATCCATAATGTTTCAAAGATCTATCATGAGTAAAACTGAACTCGCATCATTTAACAGGCTCTATTGCATTCACCCACACAAACGATGCAGAGGACTGGAAAAACAAATGGAAATGGACGTCTGTTTCCCACCTGAATTTCCTAAACACTGGACAGGGCCAACCCAAAACAGTAAGTACTTCTACTTGTTGGCATCTCCATTCGCTACACAGTAGCTATGAAAAAACCTCTCAAATACTTTATTTGTCTTCAGAAGCTCTCCACAATTTCTTTCAGTATAGAACAACCCAGCGCAGCCCAGAAGCAAAGACACCTTGACATTTTTGACTGATCCAGTTTTCTCTCTCCCTGCAAAACCATTGGGAACAGCACAGCAGAAGCCTGCAGTGCGAGCTGGGAGAAATTCCCTGGGGAAAGGCGTTATTTACACACACAGTACTGCTTCCTCGCTGAAGGATTGGCATGTAAAATTCGATGCCAAAAAAAAAACTGTGTTGCTCTTCTTTTCATGCACAGATATGAGAGGCAAAGTGATTTCATTTCAGAAACACTGAGCCTTGCCTTGCCCACCACTGTAAGTCTCCACTGGGATATCGAGCATCACATTTCCTAGCTTTTGTTCTTCACCAGTGGTCATGCACAACTGACCCCGTAACTGGGCCACTGCCATTTTCAGCACAGAAGAACTCAGTAACCGCATAACATGCGAGGTAAGGCTCTCAGCTGGTTCTACACGCCTTACTGCAGAAGAAAAAATTGTACTGAACTGTTAAACCATGCACATTGTAGGCTGGGAAATATACAGCAATTGAAACATCATTTTGAGGAAAGCCCCAGGGAAATATTTCTTAAAGCTTGTGTTTTTAATTAATCCTGAAACCTAACGGGCAAAAAGGACTTTCAATACAAAAAAGCATAAGAAATAATCTGCTCCAGAACAGCAGTGACCGTGTCTGAAGCTGAAGCATCACCGCTCTGACATCTGCACAGCTCAAAGGCAGCGTCTGCCTACACTTCGAGGCCACGCGATGGTCTCTGGAGTTGCAGCTCCTTACCCTCAAGGGCTTTACCACCCTTCGAGTCAGACTACCTTGTCAGTAACGCTGAAGATGTCTGGGCAGAAAACTACTGCTCATGTTATTACAGGCCCCATTCAGCCCATGGATTTCAGCACTGACACCTCCTTACTGGCATGGTTTCAGACAATGAGCACAAGCTCAATTTCCTACAAAAATAATGTTCTCTTTCCTGGTTTCTGCCCGAAACAGAAAACTCCCTGTTCGCCTGTGTGTTTGGGAAAGTTACTGTAGTCCATTTATAAGTTAGAACAAAGTAGCTACATACGGTAAAGACAAAAACTGAATTTAAGATGTCCTACTGATCTTGTATTTCAGTATTGACACATAATGGAATTTCTTAGGAAGGCGGAGAACAGTATCCGATACCTATAACTACATGGAAACAGTTAAGCAGCATTTCCCCAAAGTGCTCTTGGCAACACCCCGTGGGTGCTGTATTTGGTGAGGTGTACCGGCTCTGCACTTCACTATGTGACGTAATTCTGCTTTCTGCAGCGTTTTAACGATCTCCACAGGTTTCAACTGCAGTTCTATGAACGTCATTTACTCAACTTTCAGTGCGCTGCTGTAGCAGAAAAACATAACCACAGAAAAGATACCAAAGAAGAAATAAAAAGTGTCTCAAGTATTTCTGAAGTGGTTGGCATTGGACCAACACCATTAGAAAAGGTGTAACAGACGTCCTTTGCCAAAGAGAAACCTACCTAGGGCAGCTGCACACACAGCTCTCTCTTCCTCTTTTTGGTGGGCAGAAAGGGGAGTGGCAGGCAGACAGATGACTGCTACTATTCCTCCTTACCCCAGATAAATTAGAAAGTATTGTTATGACCATGTAGGACTGGAAAGGTCTTTTAAATCCATGAGCCAAACAATGATTTCGTCCATTCCGACCGGCATGTATAGTTCAGATTGTTATATGCTAATTCAAGAAAGCAAACATGAGCAAAAAGACAGTAATTTTCTTTGCTGTAAGTCACTACC
Organism: Alectura lathami; assembly: GCA_013399715.1. NCBI lineage: Eukaryota > Metazoa > Chordata > Aves > Galliformes > Megapodiidae > Alectura > Alectura lathami. The sequence goes on along the minus strand of VXAV01008736.1, from coordinate 27,292 downwards.
TACACAGCACCTTTGTTTCCTTTAAGAGCAACATCCTGTCCAGATGCAATTTAAAAGCCTCGAGCAGGAGGTCAGTCCTGCGATCAGTGGGGATCAGGGCCTCATTTCCAAAAGGAACTGGTGGCTCTAAGGATACTAATATGTGAACCTGATCAAAAAACTTTTGCAAAAAACACGTGCAATGAGTAAAATAGGATGGGACTGCGACTTCTGATCCCAAAAATATATTACCCTGTCAACTACATACATTTGACTAGCTGGTACACCAAAGTTATGAAATGGAAGAGTAAGACAACCATCTGGTGACAGTTCTGGAATCGTTATGTCGTTACACCACAGGAAGAGCAACTCAGTTGTCATATTCATTAGAATTGCTATAAAATTAAGGCAAAATCCTTAGTAAACAATTACTGAATCACTAAGTTTGTTTCAATATATGCATTTTTAGATGTAAATAAGTAAAAACACAAAAGACAGACTTACTGGTTATCATCGCTCCAGTTACAGACCCCAGAAATCCAATGCTGACCACAATGACAGAGATCAGCCTCCCCTGCCTATGCCTCTGCAGCATCACAAACATTAACACTCCCACAGCACCATGGACAAAGAGAGAGGAGAAGAGAGCCCAGAGGAAAACCCAGTACCACATCTCTGAAAGAAAGCAGTCAAATAAAAGATTAATGTTTCTCAGGCAATAACTTTGTAAGATTTAGAAACATTGCATACAATCAATAGCAAAAGAAAAGTAATACTGATTGCAGTCTCGAAAGGAGTTCATGTGGAAACACCACCATATGGCCAAGACATTACCCCATTTTAGCCATCTGTCATAAAGGAATATCGCTATTGCGATCCAAAACTTACAGCACAGTTTTTGTAGTAATACATCCGACTAAAGACAACCACCGTTCCCTTCCGTGGTTTCTTTAAACATCATTAATTGTAATTTCTTACTAAGAGATTGTTACCATTGCTGCAGAACAAAATATTTGAAACCACGGGAACCAGGAAAAAATTAAGAACTGTTTGTTACAAGGTGAGACTGCATCATGGTAACATCAAACGCGAGAACTGAGATTAGAGACTTCATCTCTACCCAGGAGCTGTCACGGAGTGTTCTACTGAATAGCTTCAAAAATGAAAAATAGAAATACTACGTTTTTAACAGGGATTTAACACATCTGCTTTATTCCAATTGCTCAGCACAGATTACAGAGACAAACAGTCACCATTTAAATAATTGAGCAAGGACAGTAGGTCATGGGGATGTGCGGAGCACAAACATTTCTAAGAATGCCAGACATGATCCTCAGTGAATCTACATACAAATCAAAGAAGCTTCCTCATTTGGTGATAATCTTCTGAAAACACTTATGTAATTCAAAAGGAAAAGAAAATACAGGGGAAAAAAAAATGAAATCCTAGATGTATACACCTTATTTTTTAAAAAACTCAACTATAGTGATGATCATGTGCGTCTCTACCACAAAATTTAGCACATGGGGAGACATTTTCCCAGTTAACAACCCCAGACTTAATTCAGTTTTTGCTGCAGTTCCCCCTAAAAAAAAAAAAAAAAAACCCCTCACAGCTTCCTTACAACAGTAGGATACTGTTTATCAGGTGAGCCTGTATGACTGTAGCCTGACACACACCAGTTGTTTGGGCAGCAACGTGACCCGATTTGCTAACTTAAAAATACATAAACACGGCACGCCAAGCCAAGCACACTGAGAAGGGAAGCTGAGAAGGAATGGTGGCTACGCAGTAACTGCCGTCCCTTGAGTCCGGCCTCCGTATGGGGTGGACACCCAGATCTGCAACTCCTCTAGATCAGGAGGCTCAGAAGACCCTCTCAGGAGAGGAGCAAGGAAGGTGGCTGGTAAATAAACACACAGTTTATACTAACAGCTGGAGCTCAAGATGCAACTTGTCTTTCTGAGTGCTTGGATACACACGCACACACACTGAGGGCAGCTCCGAGCAGCTCTGCGAAGGCCCTCCATCCCTGCACCCTCAGCCCCAAACTGGGTCACAAGAATCTTTGCAGGAAGGTAAGGACCACAGTACTCTTCTAGTGAATGCCTCATTCTCAGAGGCTATAGAACACTGGCAAGAGTGCCACGTCTCTCCGCAAATATCTGACAAACCCCTTCAAGATTAAGGAAGGCTGACTAATTGCTGACCTAACCTGCCATGGTCATGCAGAGTTTGGGAGGGGACCCTCTCTTGCGGTCCTAACAGGCCTTGTCTGGTATTAGCACAGCTTTAGTACTCTCATTTTTTTTTTGTTAATGTCCCAAGCTTTCATTTTTCTTGACTAAGATGGATGCACGAGATGAAACAGCCACCTTGGTGAAGTGAGACCATCTTGCAATATTGTCAGAGTCGAGATAACCTGATAGCACAGTGATGACTCAGAGCAGGTATTTCTACAGTCCCCCATTTCTACCATCCCCCCATTTCTTCATCTACAGGTGAAGAAATCGCTTGGTTCTTACACAGTGTTAAGCTACAATTGCAGGCTTCTGCATGCCGTAAGTGTCCCAAATGCTCCATAACTATGACAATGGTGTAGTGATCAAGGTTCTTCCAGTCCAAAGAAAAACATTTGGAGTATATGCTGTTGTGGGACACTGAACTCAGGTACGTATCGCTTCCATAAAATCGCATGGAAATGAGATAAACCTGTCCCCATTTAACTTGAAGCCCACCAACTGCAGCCTTGCAGCTATTTTAGGCAAGAGGGGACCTGAAATGATGACAGCCTGTTCAGCAGCCAGACATTTGGAATTGAGTGGTCAATATGTAGATATGCTCCAGGGAGAATAAAGCCCTTAATGTTGTCATTGCAGATCTGCCTGTCTCCCGCTGGGCCAAGGAAGTCTGCTGGAATCTGGTTTGGTTAGACATCATGGTCCCCTGGAGTTTCCACAGGGTTACCAGGCACTGCAATGCTTTTCAGGAAATCAGTGTGGCCACTGCTGACCATTACCAGGTGGGAAGCGCTTTCCAATCTCAGGAAGAGTTATTACGACAACTGTATTCTTAGAAGAAAATGAAGGATTATGGAAGGACTGACACTCCCCTCTAGCTAAGAATCCAATAATATTTAGAAACTCCTTACACAACAAAATAACTGCTTAGAGATCAACTCTTTTGATCTTATTTACACTCCAAATAAGCCTCAAGGAAATTCAGCACCATGCTGCACTTTATATTTAGGGCTGAAGATGCGAATAGAGCCACCTCCAAATGTCCTGTTGAATAAAGGAATACAAAACCGAGTTCTTCAGCACACGCTTTCTTCTCCTATTCCTTAAAGGAACATGCATATTGAATGCATTCAAAAGGAAATTAGAGAACATCCAGAAGTATTTCTTCCCCCATATAAATGCAGCTGCAGTGTTTAAAGAACCCAGCCATAAGCCACAGCTTCACAAAGGCTCAGGTTTCCAACTCAGTCATGTTGCAAAGTCAGCAGCGCACAAAGTGCAGGTAGTGGTACACACCCCTGCAATAACCAGCACCTTCCCATTAGATATCACTCCTCATGTCTCCGATTTTTGCCAGACTGACTGCAGATGCTAAAATCTGTAGGCGTACACAACAGCAGGAGGGGAGGTGGGCAGAGGGAAGAAGCCCTCACATCTTCATCCGGGTTATGATGGTCAGATCCAAAAGCCTGCGTATTTGGGAAGATGACGCAGAAGGTGGAAGTAACAGATGTGAACGGGTTAGGGACACTGGCCTGCAACGCTCTGAGCTGCCGAATCCAGGCAGCAGGATGACGGATACAGCGAGCATTCGAGGACTGGTTAACTGTCTCTCATCCTGACTCACAGAACACCTCTTTGGAACTCGTGCGTGCAACTCCATCAAGTACACGTGCTCTAGACCATCCACTCTCCCCCAGTTCACATCTCAACTCGCTAAGTGGAAGCGGCTGATCAGCAGGTTACTAGAGGTATGAGCAGAGAGAGTAGATGGGTTTTTCCCCTCCCCTCAGATACAGTCTTGCTAAAGATTCTCTCCTGCAGCAGCAAGAACTAGATTGCATAAGTTACGGAAGGAAAAAGTCTTCCTGAACAGGAAACAAAGAAAAACTCTACTACTTTGTCTTGTGTTTGGAAATCCCTCAGTGCCAAGATACTTCTAGTTTTCTAGTGGTTCTTTATTGGATTTTCTTTTTTGAATGGTTGGCATTAGCCAGGAATAGACAATTCATATAGTTACGTCCTGATACAAAATAAACAGAAAGGAATAATCACGCTACTCAACAAATATTCTGAGATAACAGCTTCCCCAATCCTTGTAGGGCAATAGCATTTCAAAGTCTGTTATCAAAGAAATCGAGAACTCAATCACAGAAAGCCTTCCATCATTTAGATCATACTTCTCTTGCAAAGTCTCAATGAAACAGCAAGATACTTCCTATAGAACTCACACAACGTACAAAATAGGCGACATTTCTAATTTTTAATCAGCGTTTCATTGGTCATCTCTGTCATGTTAAAGAAGCTGTTAAAAATCTACAATTCAGAGAATCATCTCATTTAATTATTTCGTGTGTTTCTTATTCTTCAGCTACAGACTACACATTTAGTAGAAGACTACAGATTTATCAGCAGTTCTTCTGCATCCAATTTTTTTCTTTAGATTCCTTAGCAAGTGTCATCTACCTTGTTAGACTGTCATCTCAGCCCTAGAAATAGGACCAATCTCTGTTGAGCACCTTCCATAGAAGAGACAGGAAGAGCTACACTTTCTTACCATCCTTTATTCATCCTTTTTATGCTTGGTAATTCAACACACACCCCCCGTTTGTCCAGGAATTAAGCAAGCAATGATCATGGCTGTGTACCCTGTTCAACGTGGATGGACAGGGTAAAAAGGACAGACAACCTTGTAAGCAAACTAGAGGCGGCCTCAGGCTCCACAAACCCAGAAAGCAACTTACTCATTCTTATTCTGACAGGCTGAGGGCAAGGAACACATGGGTATTTCTGAGCAGAGGAGCTGGAGGTTCTCTAAAATTCAGCATCCCCTAATTCCAGAATTACGATGAGATGCAGCCCTCAGAGAGATAGCATGCTAGAGCTGCACTGGAGGAGGCAAGGAACGGATTGTGGATAATACTGAGAGATGACACGAGGGAACAGAGAAAGAACGTGGACTTCTGAGCACAAAGAGTCAAGGTCTTGCTTGGTCGAAAAAGAATGCTATAGCTGAAAGACTTCTGATACCTATCAATGAGATGAGACCGCAGTGTTTGAGTAACGTGCCGGTACCACAGGTACCTATGTCCCACGTACAAGATTCACACTTGAACTTACTGACACGATCGATTGCTGCTGCCTTGACAAACAAAGCTTACTGTCAAAAAAAAAAAAAACATGCCTGTGTAACCACACTAATTAGCCTGCTCTGCACAGTGACAATGACTGAGCTTTACCTAGCAGTGAGCTCCAGGCTCAAACCTAGCCACGGTTATTTAGTCACATCCTCACCGAGCTACCTGAAAGTGTCATGAATAAAATTATAACAATAAAAAAAAAAAAACCCTTACATTCAATGTATTCAAACTCAGCAGTTCCCAAGGGAATGCAGTGACAGGGCACTAGGAAAGATCCAGCACTCACTGGCTTTCCTTCGGTGGGACTTTTACTTATTTATTGCCAGAAAAGCTGCAGGGCTCAAGTAGCTTGCAAGTCATGCCCTATCACTCCAGATTTAGAGTACCATGTTGTTAATTTAAGTATTTATAGATATCATATATCAATTACACGTATCATGTACAAATCATATGTACATTATGCTTCTCTATTGGATGTACAGATATTATACGTATCGCTGCAGGCATAAAAAACCTGAAAGATTAGACTTCTACGATAGGAAAAGAAGTATTAAAGTATGCTGCAGTCTAGAACAACATTCACATCACTTCCAATTCATCAAAGCTTGAAGTTGCCCTCCACTAACAGCTTTACCTTGAGCAAATTTTTAAAAAGTCAACACAAAGAGCTAAGTTTCAAACACTACCTACATATGTGAGCATAGTGCCCTACTGCCGCTCAGCCTCAGTAAACATGGAGCATGTCCTTATGAATTCAAAACTAGTCCCCTGAAGTTACAGGATAGGGGACAGTGACATAATTGAGAAAATCAGGGGACAAATAATTGCAAGATGAAGTATAGGAAAGTAAACCTTGAGCATCACGTGTGACACACATAATGTCTTACAGAAGTTCACTTCCAGCAAACTGGGTAGCTTTTAAAAACGATTGACTCATTTCAAAGCACATTAAAACAGTTGTGGAGGCTCGAGCTCATCCCTTCAGGATGGTGTGTCCTAAGGGTATGGGGAGGAAGACTGCCTTCAGAAGCCATACAGCACAACACAAGCTCTGCTGTGAACTTCTCTGCACGCAACAGCACAGAGAAGAATACTTTCTCCTCCTGCCTCTTCAGTAGCTAATGTAAAACACACTGGGACCAGAAGCTTCAATCTTTGGAACATGCAATAACTAGATCGAAACAAAATAGCTACATTGCTCACAGGAATAACACAAATATTGCAAAATTCCTTAAACCAGAGACAGCATTTTAACATCTGAGTGTCTATTATAATAGACACTCAGACTGGGACATTTTCCAGTCCAGCATCAGTTATCTGACTTGTACTAGTAAACTCTGATCCACCACTAACTCTGAGACACAACCAGTTCATGTAAACGGGCTGCTCTTTGGATTTGCTGGAGGAGCTAAAAAGAGGCTACCTGCTCTCATAGGTACTAGACCTCGACCTCCACCTTCCACACTAACACTCCTCTTCCTCCCACGGGAGGGCAGGAAGGTATAAAGCAAAATTCTTTGAAGTTATAAGCAGGAACACTGCCTTCTAAGGAAGGCTAGACCCAGCTAGAGCTATTCGTTGTCAGCAGTCTGTAAGAACACACCACACAACAGCTTACAGCTGAAACACAGCCTGCACTTAAGCACCCGTTTTGAAATCTCACACAAACATTCTCTGAAGTTGCCATGAATAAATAACTATTCTTCATATTCTTTAAGTTGAAGGGAACAACCATTCCACATTAAAAATAATTTGTGCAACTCCTCGTTATGTTGCAAAAGCACCAAATGCAAACAGTGTTTCTTTCCCAACACTCAGCACTAGGTTTCACAGAAACACCCATGTTGTGTAATGTTCTGATGAGAAAAACTTAGCGGATGTCTAGCACAAAGAAAAGTTAAACCCATTGTTAACTCTTTCCTTTAAGCGTATGACTTGTATTTTTATTGAAGGTATGCAAAAATAACCATGCAGAAAATGAGCTGTATTAGCAGCATCTCACTGATATCTTTAAAATTTAATCATCAGAAAAACTTTCAAAATGTTAATCGATCAAATTAAAGAAGTATAACTTTTTAAATTGAAAAGCTGGTTTTAGCTACAAGTTTAAAAGAATAAGAAAGATCATAAAGCTTAGGGCGATCACTTTGTTCCCTACATCTTCAAACTTCAGCTACCTCTCTATTTCTGCGGTACATGTCCATGTTTGACAGATGTTTCTATGTATCAGCCATATGAACGGAAGGACGGAGATGACCTAATACTCCCTTTTGTAAGAATTATAAATATGTTATGATTGCCTTTAAGGCTGGACAGAGCAGGGAGCCACAGGACACAGCTCTCTACTGCGTGCCTTCTGAGACAGTCTCACAGCAGCCCTTAGGTCCGTACCCCTTTTCTTCAGGGGAAAGAAGCCAGCTGTTGCCAAAGCTACCCAAAGCTCCCTTCTCCTAGCAGGGAATAAAGACCTGGCTCGCCTACCCCTTTTCACAGCTTCGGTACACAGCACATTTCCAGAACAGCTCAGTCTTTAAGAATCCCTGACACTTGAAATTATGCCTGTTTGTCAGGAAAAATCTTCCACCCCGTTAACTCACACCTCTCTTTGGGCAAGGACATGAACAGAGGTATGTG
>VXAV01008736.1:0-18139 GCA_013399715.1 Alectura lathami | reverse complement strand
CCCCGCCCTGCGCGCGCCGCGCCGGCGGTTGCCGCCGTGAGGTGGGCGCTCACCTGGGCGGGGTGCCCGCACCGGCGCTGGTACGACGAGCACGAGAGCCGCTTTTTTTGTTGTTTTGTTTTTAAATTTTTTTTTCCGTTCTTAAACATATGGCCCTACATCACATTTACCGCGCGTTTCCGATCTTTATTTAATACATTGTGCGTGCTAGAGTGCTTCATAAGCAGCACTTTCTGTCAGCGTGCTTTGATGTATGGGGCTGGAGAGGTAAAGTGATTGGCAGCATAATTTGCAATTTATAGATGAAACCAGGGCACATAAGTCAGCTAATACCCTGCTCGATGCCAATGACCTGATTTTTCAGATAAACTGTGGTGTGATGTCTTCTTCGGGGGACTGCTCCTGTAGGCTGTTGTTTGCAGCTGACAATGGTTGGCACTTGCACAAATAGGTACCAGGCCAGGCAAGGAAAACACACAATGAACGGCTCCTCAGAGGGCTCTGGGTTTGGCTGATTAAGCACGATATCACAGAAAGAACCCAGCTGCCCGGCCAGGTCCCTGTTCCGCGACGGAGGGAAGATCCTCCCCGCTCCTGCAGCCTGCCCTTGTGTAATTGAGGCGGGGGTCCCGCAGACAACAGCCTCCTCCACTGCGCAGGGCGATTCATTCTTAGGGCAGAGTTAGTCCACACTTATATAGTTAGTCCACACAATAGGGCTCTGTGAGAAAGTAGCATATCATGGTATGTACATTACCTCCCTTCTCCCTCGTATGAAAATTGGGCTGCTGGATCATTGAGTAAAAACATTGTTCTATTATTGACACAAGCAAAAAAAGGTGGAACATGACAATGACATTTCATGGTAGCACAACGTGGGGAGGACCCTGCAGGAGGATGGAGTGCCTTGAATTAGCAGAAACAATCAAAATTCACTCCTACAAGCTGTAACTTTGTACAAGCAGTAACACGTGACCAGCATTTTGTCCTCAGCAGGCACCCTCACCTAGGAGATAATGGCAAGGAAGACCTGAGATTATTAGCTCCCCGTGCTACTTAAGGGATTATCATGAGCTCTGCAGACAGCAACATACAGAGCGATGATGAGGACGGCAAGGGACGCTGAATGAGATCCCCGGTGGGGATGAGACAACGCAGCTTAGGTTGCTGCTGAACCTCTGGCCCAGGGAGAGAATAAGGTCTGAGTCTTGGGCAGTGCCAGCAAGGCAGTGATGGCTGGGAAGGCCTTAAGGAGAGAAATCACAAAGAGTAGAGCTGCCCTGGCAAATAAAGCAGAAAAAAATAAAAGTATGGGAATATTATATTAGTGTTTAAACAGATAAGACAGTTCCTTTAAGATCTAAAGATTAAAAAAGAGAATAAGCCTTTCTGTAAGGGTCTGGTGAGCCCTCATTTGACATGCTTTACGCTGCTGTGGCACCTTGTGTTTAGGGGAAGGAGTCATAGAATCATAGAATATCCTGAGTTGGGAAAGACCTGCAAGGATCATTGAATCCAACTCCTGGCCCCACCCAGGACCACACAAAACCCAGACCCTATGTCTGTCCAAATGCTCCTTGAACTCTGGAAGCTCAGGGCCATGACCCCTGGGGAGCCTGTTCCATGCCCACCACCCTCTGGTGCAGAACCTTTTCCCAGCCCCCAGCCTGACCCTCCCCTGACACAGCTCCATGCCCTTCCCTCGGGTCCTGTCACTGTCCCCAGAGAGCAGAGATCAGCGCCTGCCCCTCCGCTGGCCTGGGAGGGAGCTGTAGGCCGCCATGAGGCCTCCCCTCAGCCTCCTCTGCTCTGGGCTGAACAAACCAAGGGGCCTCAGCTGCTCCTCACACGCCTTGCCCTCCAGACCCTTCCCCATCTCCATAGCCCTCCTTTGAACCCTCTCTAAGAGCTTTATGTCCTTCTTGTATTATGGCACCCAGACCTGCACCCAGTGCTCGAGGTGAGGCTGCACCAGGCAGAGCAGAGCAGGACAATCCCTTCCCTCTCCCGGCTGGCAGTGCTGGGCCTGGTGCACCCCAGGGCACGGTTGGCCCTTTGGGCTACCAGGGCACACTGCTGGCTCGTGTTCAACTTGCCGACAGCCAGAACCCCCGGATCCCATTCTGTGAGTTGGTCGGGACAGGAGCAGAAGACAATGTTGGGAAAGATCGGAGGAGGTTGCTGCGTGAGAGGGGGCTAAGGGATCTGGCTGAGAGGCTTGACAGGGCTGAATGGAGGCTGCCAAGCTGTGTGTGTGACTGGAACTTACCAACACCCCGCAGGAGTAACCACCAGCAAAGCGAGGTGATTTATAGCACAGAGTAAGGGGGAAAAAAGAAGAAGAATGGGTGTAAATGGGCCATTAATGCAATTAGACTGGGAATTATGAGAATGTTTATAACTGGAGGGAGAAGTCCTGGGCACAATTTTCCCTAGAAAAAAAAATGATGAGGGAGTGGGGAGGGAAACAATTCCCAAGATCAGTATTTAGATAGCTGTTCATTGAGTTCAGATGCTGCCTGCTTTCCTGCAGCTTGGGCGGAGAGGTAATGCCTGCAGATAATTGATAAACTCCAGAGATATCTGACTATGCACTTGGTGAAGCCGGTGGGAGATGACTAGGTGCTGTATGCAGTGCCAACTTTGCTGGCTTGTGATAATTATGTCTTTAGGCTCAGGTTTGCCTTTGCAAGTGTGAACACACCACTGAAAATATCTGCAAGGAACTCCTGAAAACCTACACATGGACTAGTCTTTATTCCAGAAGACTGCACTCGCTCACTTCAGCATAACTTCAGTTCCACATTGCCCTCTTAGTAGCCGGGAGATTTGTCCGCTGCTTTGAGCTGCATGGATGTGAAGGATGGGAAAAAGCTGGTTGCATAGCATGGCTTTGGGTGAAGGAGGTTGGTTTTACAGGTGGAAATGTAGGGTCAGCATTGCTTCTCTTCCCTGTAAGAGGTTAGACTATGCCTACATACACTGTTTAGAACTTCTGTTATTACTTTCAGAAGATGATGAAATAATTGTGCATTTCAATGGAAAGCCCCTGGCTGAGTCATTTTCCATTTGAAAAGGTAACACTGTGTAAAATGAAACAATTTCTAAAGTCACCTTAAGTCTCATTAAGACTCTTTAGGGGAACAGATAACACTGAGCATCCTGCATTGTCATGTTTTAGAACAAGAACTTAATTTTTTCATCGTGAAATCAGCTTTCTGTACTAGTAAAAAGTCAAAATTCAAACGATGTATTTCAGTTACTTCAAAGAAAAAAAAAAAAATCCCTTGGAGTTCTTCTGGCTAGAGTTAGCCATGCAGATTGGCTGGCACTGCAGTTAAAGATCCGTTCAAGACAACCTACTTTTACTTGAATGGATAACCCCAGCACAGTACGGATATCCAAACTCTTTTTTCCACTTCAAAGTTTTTTTTGTTGTTTGTTTGTTTGTTTTTTTTAGCTTGTGATTCAGGTCCCTGACAAGACATTTACCAAATGCAGATAGCAAGTGAACACCTCAGATGTCAGCAACAGATTTTTCCTTACTTCAAGACCACCACCTTACACACAACGGTTACTACACAGCCAGAAGAGCTGGCAGCTGCAATTGGCTGTGGTTTGAGAACTGGGTCGTTCAGAGATACCTGGCCTGGTAATCTCAGCTCTTCAAAGGCTGAAAGGTGAGCTCAGCCCCTGGCCCCGATGATGGATGAAGATGCCCTGACTGACAGCAGTGCAGAAGAGGAAGGAAGTAAGGTGATACCGTGGGCTAAATATTGCAACTCTTCCCAGCATGAGAACAGCCCCACAAGCCGACCCAAGCCAACAGAACTCTCTCGGCGCTGGTTTCCAAGGCCGAAGAAGGAAGGTGATTTTGGCACAGGGGAGGATGTGCTGAACAGGAGACTTCTCCCTCTCGCCAGTAGATGGAGCCCGGTGTTACCAAAGATCTCGGCACAGCCGGCCGAGGTCACGTGCATTCAGGCACGAAGTTTTAAGTATGAACGATGCTACTTCTTATCAAAGGACTCATTAACTCTGTGGTCACACTTCCAAAGTACTCTTTTTTTTTTACGATTAAGAAAATTAACAAGGGTCACACTGAAGGCTAAGTTGTCATTTGTATTTCCTTGTTTAAGCTGGTTGAAAACGGGAAACTATCTGTAAAAATGGTCTTCGGGAGACATTTGGAATAGGCTAAAGGAAACAACCATCTTTCAAAACATGGATGACATTAATTTCACTGTTTCCTCAGGATTTAATAAAGTAAAAATGGGAAAAAAAACTTTGCTCATCTGTTCTCTTCCGTGTCGTGTTCAAACAGGTTGTTTGGCTAAAATGCAGAAAGCTTACTTTCTACTTGTTTCTTTTAGAACAGTTCCCTTCTCTATTACCCCCTACCCCACTACCATTATTTATTTAGATAATTCAGAGATATATGTCAGCAAATTGATACACATCAGGCATGTCAGACCTCATTTGCTCAGGTCATTATCTAGCAAGGACATAACATTGTCATTTGCATTTTTATCATTGCTGATATTTGCATTTATCTTCTGATTCAGGAAACTCAGCTTCAAAACGTGTAATTTTTTTTTTTTTTTTGAAATGTCTGTAACTTCACCCTCCACAGTTAAAGCAATACCTGTATGTATGTACTTCTGAGCTGTAGCACCCACCCTTACATCAAACTCCATCTCTCACCTTGTTTGCTCTTCCATCAGTGCACTCCTGAGCAGACAGGAGATGATGCATCCGCATCACAAAGCAGGACATTTCCTCAGAACTCCTATTTTTCTGCCCAAGGCAGCTGTGCTACGCGCCAATCACTTCCGAGCTTTGCAGTACCACAGTAAGTTCTTGCACAGGTTCTTCCTCGACTGATTCAACATCCATTGAAGCAAATGGAAATACCTAATTGACATCAGTGGATTCCACATTCGGTTCTGAATGGCAGAACTATCACACCTTGTCATATCTTCTTTTTATCTGTCAAATGTAGTTATGTTTAGTAAAACTATCTACTGCAAGTGTTTCTAGAGATTCAGAGAGGAAACTGTTCCTTTCTGTCAGTAAGGGCCACTGCTATTTATTTTTGTTCCTCTGTAGCGTAAGTCAGTTTTCTTTACTCTTTCAAAGTTCTTGATTAACCTGACATGTTTGCAGTGCTGATTCACGTAACCTAATCATCCATTTCATTGATGCAGGCTAACTGAGGTAATACGTGTGAGGTCATTTCCTTCCCCTTTTTAAAAACATACAACTGCATTGCCATCGTTTTTCTATCCTAGTTCCTCCAGTTGTCACAATCCAATGAAATTCAAAATCTGACTCATGTCTTGATTTACTGATGACTTGATTTACTGGTTAATTTGACATTTTTGACACCACCACAAGCATGTGTGAGTTTGGACAATTGTGAGGGTTCCATTTGTATTCTTGGAATTTTGAAGCGGTTTTAACAAGTCTCTGAATTCCTGTCATACCTTCTATTTCCTCCTATGCTGTAGGTATGAGCTGATTTTTTTTTTTCCCTACTATAAGTCATTTTTCTCAACAATGCAAAGTTGGATACTTGCGGAAAGCATACTTGTGTGGCAAATTTGTATGATTTGTTTCAATTATGAACGAGGAGAGGCAAATCTGAAGTCTAGCTTTTGCCTGGGGATGATACAAGCAAATACAAGAAGGGAATTTGGAGCTATGAGAATGAGAACACCTCTTCTGACCTCACCCGTAACAGTGGACTATCTCACTCAATGACAGCAGACCCAGAATTGTTAAGCCAAATGTTAAATAGACTTTGGTTTTTCAAACATGCCCTGGTAGGGTTTTTCCTAAGCTGTCCTTCAAGGCTTTTAGTGATGGATACACCACAATCTCGTGGAGCAATTCTGCCCCAATGCTTTTCTGCCTTTTCCATTAGATGGTGGGGTTTCTGTACAACAGATTTGTGTTATTTTAAAATGGGCTTGCTTACACAAGAGGCAATCACTAATGCAGCATAAATTCTTACATATATCAGCGCAATAGGATCTCTGCAGAAGGCTATGGTGACATGCCTTTTGATGCAGATGTGGCATCTTACATCATTTTGGTGTAATGAAGCTGACTCCCATTTGATGCAAGCTTACAATACCTGGTAACGTACTGAAATTAGAACATCTAATGGAGGAGCATCTAAGTGCTTTGCCTCCATTTAGCTATTAATGGGTTTAAAATTCACACTCTTCCACCAATACAGCCTTCTTGGATAGATATTCCCTAAATTAGTTTTCAATTGCATGGTACATTTTACAGACTTCACATTTCATTATGTAAATGAGTGCTGTCAATTTGAAATATAGGACATCTTAATACTTCAAAAAAAAAAAAAAAAAAAAAAAAAAAAAGGCTCATGAAACTTCAGGTAGTTGCAACTGTTAAACCAGTAAGTACATTAAGGCTTGCCTTTATTTTGGACCAGGCCCTGATACTTCTGCTAATTCTTTGTCTGAGATTCAATCACAGGCCAAAGTGTTTCTTCTGAGCATTGATTCGTACTGTCAGGCTCTTCAATGCTACCACGGCCTGACTCTTCAGTAATACTTCTAAAGAGAGAAAGTGAACAGAGGTGTAACTGAAGTACATAACCAAGAATCACGAGACGTGGCATCTCTTTCCAGACTAACCCCATGCTGACAGGTAAGTCACACAGCCAGATTCACTTTATACAGTGCCATGCTTTGTGAATAGCCCTCTTGTCTTCAGTGGGTCCCAGGGCTTGGATGGTACTCAAAACACAAAAGGGTCTTCAAACTCTACTTGTAACCCCTCTGGTTTTTGGTTTCTCCAGTTGGAAAGAGAGATAACATTACCTGTGAGGTTTAATTCACTGATAGTTTAAACACACTGAAATATTCAGACAGCAGTGAGAAGTAAAAAGTATTGCCAAAGATAAATACTTTCAAGGCAGCTTTGTTATTGTGCTGGCTACCTGCCCACGCTGCTTTGCACGCAATTTAATACCGCCGGTAGTAGAAATATTTGATTTGCTAGATTTGTAAGCTCTATCTGTTTAAAAACTGTAAGGGGAATAAAAGGTGAAGTTCGAGCCAGTACTTATCACTGTCAGAAGCACTCATTCCAAACCTTCCCACATGGCTATCATGATACTCAGTGGTCTTAAGAACAGGGGAAAAGGTGAGAACAGAAAACGTGCTTTGCCACTCAAAGGATGGCCTCAGTCATTGTATCTGGACACAGCACCCTCTGTGAGCAGCTGTAAGCAACCCCTTCCTTCTTGATGTGGGAAAAAATTGCAACTTGGTTGTGCAGAGCACTTAGCAGCGGCAACTGTAACTGAGCACGCTGCAGAGTGCAACACTCTCTTGCTATCCAGTGCTGGGAAGCAGTTGAGCCATGATTGCCCAGGGCTGTGTGTGGGAGAAGGAGCTCTGCCTTCTGCATTTTGTTCTCCTGTACTCCCAGGTCAAGGAGCTGTGGAGGCTGAACTGCTTGAAAGTAGTCTGCACCTGCGTGCATGGAAATGCCTTAAAGTCAAGGGAATTTTACAAGCAAATGTACTGATTTTCAATGCCCTGGCTCCCTGTCCAAAGCCCTAATTATAGAAGTAAAAGTGCAGTTTCACAGTCAATTTAAGCATTTCAGGCTGCATTGACAATGGAAATGAGTGTCACGCTCTTCCCTTGGGTCCTCCACTGAGCCAGCACTGGCAAAGCTGCACACTGAGACCAGAGCGGTAAGCTGTGTGGTCTGAAAACTGTTTTACCTACAGGAGTGGGAAGGAACAAGTAGTTAAAGTTCTTTCAGACATTTGTGGGTGGATCTGTACAGAAGTATGTCTTAAATTCTTGCTTTGCATGGCAACAGCAGAAGAAGAAAATACAAAACTTTTCACTGCTAGGGAAGGCAGGATCTCAAAGTGGCAAAGAATGCAGTGGCAATACCCCCAGGTTACATGAGGCTAGCTTTTGACTGCATCAGATGCTATTGCCCTTCAGTAAAAATAATCCAAGGCCTGATAAGAGAATAAAGACCATCTCACGAACATTCTCCTCACCTTCTTCTTGTTTTATAAGATCATAGAATCATATAATCATTTCGGTTGGAAAAGATCTTCAAGATCATCACATCTAACCATCCACCAATCACAACAAGCCCACTCCGAAACCATGTTCTCTTATCACCATGTCCACACATCTCTTAAATACCTCCAGGGATGGGGACCATTTCCCTGGGCAACCTGCTCCAGTGCCTAATCACCCCTTCCATGGAGAAGTTCTTCCTGATATCCCACCAAATTTCTCCTGATGCAACTTGAGGCCATTTCCTCATGCCCTACCACTTGTCACCTGAGAAAAGAGACCGACATCCTCCTCACTGCAGCCTCCTTTCAGGAAGTTGCAGAGAGCGATGAGGTCTCCCCTCAGCCTCTCCTTCTCCAGACTGAACAGCCCCAGCTCCGTCAGCTGCTCCTCGTAAGTCTTGTTTTCCTCTCCCCTCACCAGTTTTCTTGCTCGTCCCTGGACACACTCAAGCAACTCGATATCCTTCTTGTAGTGAGGGGCCCAAAACCAAACACAGTATGCGAGGTGCAGTCTCACCAGTGGGGAGGAGACAGTCATTTCTCTCGTCCTGCTGGCCACATTATTTCCGATGCTGGCCAGGATGCCATTGGCCTGCTTGGCCACGTGGACGCACTGCTGGCTCACATTCAGGAACAGAAACCGTGCAGTAGAATTAATGCATGCAGGTAGTGATCCTCACAGAAATGGTACAGTGAAGAAACTTTCCTAAGACACCAGCAGTTAAACACATTTGCCTGTAATGTGCACTGTATAATGAAACCACTTTCAAACAATCCACAGCCAAGGAAATTTAAAATTAAAAAAAAAAATAAAATCAAGGATAGTCTTACAAAAGGAAAAGGGCCACAACTAATTTAATAAGTTATTTTCCACAGATAATTCTCCTGTTCCTACACTGGCAGCAGGAAAACAGTCTCCCTGGTATCAAGTAGACGTTTGCTGTCCTGTCCTCAGATAATCTTTGAGAGCTGAGATACCAGGACTTTATGTGTACTAATACAGCACATTTGAAAATTATTAACTGAAGCTGGGAGTAAACTATTCTCTAATGGAGGTCCCAGACCTGCTTAACAAAGAGAAAAGCTGAAGCAGATACTTTCCAAGGGAAATGTATACAACTGGGCTATTCCAGGCTTTCATGACTGGATCTTTAAAACTGGCCAAGAAGAGATTAAATTTCATTTACTTAAACAGATTACAAAAGGAACATGTCTCACTGCTCTACGCTTTTGTCAGACAGATTCCAGAGCAGAGGATTAGCTAACAGCTTGGTTTCGCAGTGCGTATACATGCACAGCCTCCCGTCTGAAAGGGGAACTTGGTCAGTTCGCAAGACAAGGAGAAACACAGGTTGGTCCAAGTTCTCTGTTTGTGTCAGCTTTTCAGGGCAAGGCAGCACAGCGGGACAGAACACTAGGGAAAAGTCTTTAAGTGTTGGTTTCCACTTCTCACTGCATGATATGAAAGAAATCCCCTTTCTGTTTCTGCTTTCCAGTGTAGGAGCAGACAAATACAGCTTCTGTAACAAGCATGACAGCAACGTAAGTACTAATGGCATCAGTCTTACAAACGCCTTAGTAACAAAACCCTACAGACTGGACCCATGTGCCAGCACGAACGCTGGCGCAGGGCCCTCCAGACAGTCTGTCTGTCTGGGAGGAAGTTGGAGTAAGTGGCTTCATCTTCCCGCAGCCAGAGCTACCAGAAGAAACCAGTGCTGCTCTGAAACCAGACGATGTCAGCTGAAGACAGCTGTGCCACCAGGGTGCAGTGACTCCGCTCCATCTACCAGCAGTACTCCTGCTGCAGCTCCTCTGGAAGGTGGCCCAAGGCTTACAGCTGCACAACCTTTGCCGTCCTCCTTCCCAGTCTGCACATCGCAGTGCTGGAGACGCAATAACTACAAGGTTTGCCCAGGCTAAGCCATCTGCTGAAGATGTACCTCAGCATTGCCACTTGCCTTGTTTTTGATCAGTTCTTCCCTGCAATTCTCCATAACCACGCAGAGAATTTTTGGACCTCTCTCTCACCTTCAGGCCTTCTACTTCTAAATGCTTGGAAGCAAGCCACTCCCTCCAGCTACATCTGAAAACATGAACTCCAGAGTAACTATTATTGGGCTTTAATTAAAGCAAAGCTAAAACATCTTTTAGTTGGAAATTTAATCTGAGGGTTTATAGTAGGCATTGCTTTGGCCAGTGTCATTTTGGCTGCATTACATTATTTTGACTTCTGTGAGTAGAATCTGTTTGTGGTTGTTTTTTTTTTTGTTTTGTTTTTTTTTTTTTTTGTTTTGTTTTGTTTTTTTTTTTTTTTGTAATGCCAGGGACTTGCGGATTACATTGTAATTTTGATTTTTGCAATCTTGCATGGACTTCTAAGAAGAGAAATGCACTGCTAAGTGAAGTGATCAGTACAAGGTTAGAACACCACCGTCAGTTCCAGACTGAACTGAGATCTCACTGGTGAAGAACACAGGCAAGATCAGACACCTCACAGGGGTGAATTACACCCAATGCTCTTTCATGAGGTAGCAGTAGTTTTCCAGAAGGGTTTCCTGACAAAATGTAACAGTAGTGATGGTAGTTGTGGTGATCAAGAGGACATAAGCAGCTCAGGTGGGAGGCAGACATACAGAAATCACCTAATGTAATTTAAACACAATATTGTTACAAGGCTGCAAAAACCAGAATTGCTTTATAGCAAGACTCGAGGTCTACGTGCAGAAATACACCCGACTACCTTACAGGTGACATTCTCTGTACAGAGTGCAAAGGGTGCTCTTCCCTGCTGTCTTTTGCACATAAGAATTACCTCACCGATGCATACAATTACTCTATTTGCACACTGGTAATTACACTTGTTTCCTTCTAGGCCTTCCAATAGTCTTCTCTATGAGTGTGGTGATAAAATGCCAACAGTGCAGTTACAGAGTTGAAAGTCTGCTCTGTATTTAATCACTATAAAGCAAGGACAACGTCTTCCTCCCCCGCCTTGCCATGAATTTGTTACTGAGAAGTTAGCTACCACGCATTTAGAGCTGGATAAGGACACATGCAAAACCAGCTACTGCAGGTTAAATTAGAGGTTGTGAATGCAATTTTCGGTTACTTTGTGGTAAATTGCTCCTGGGCACATCCATTTCACGTTAATCCTAAATGAACACAGCTAAGAAAAATTTTTTCATAGGTAACCAAGGAATCACAAATAAACTCTGGATCCTTTACTGCTGTAGCTTTGAGTTTTGTAATTTAACTTCTAATGAGGCTGATGAAGTCAAGGTCTCCAGGGAGCTGTCGTCTTTAACTCCAAGTGTCTTTTCCACAGCTCCTTTCTAAAAATACAGGGAGCTGAAAGTTGCTTTAATCATACTCATCCTGCTGAATCTGTTAAAACTCAGACTAACATGATGTCAGCTGCAAGCCCAGCAGGGTACTTTCAGGGGATCAGATTTCTTTAAATTATAAAAACACACTCTTTACAAGGAGCAGCAGACCTTTAATGTCAATGTTTTATAATCCAGGTTGTAGTTAGTTATTTCACCCTGTACTCAGGATAACAATCTTAGCCTGATTGGCCCAACACTGCCATACAGATGTTGCTTAATGTTTCTGCTGAATTTTCTACATCAGACATAATAAAAGCACCTTACAACTTCTTGACGGAGGCCAATATTGCCCTGTTTATGTCCAGTATTTTATAGAATATATTATTTTGCATTAGAATTTTATTTAGAAATATTTAAGCTTAGTCCCCTTCACATTGTTTTTCAACGTGCAGCATAGACCATTGCCTCTTTGGGCATTGGTGCTGTGATAATAGCAAAAGCTATTCATTACCAGACACAGTAAGAACAAAATGTTAGATATATCTTAAAAGAACCAAAAAAGAGAGGGAAGCTGAGGGAACTGAACAGGTCCTCAGCTGGTGTACATTAAGCTGTGTTTCATCTTTAACTACAGACCTTGCACTTGCTGAAAGGTGCTGGAACAGCTTTGTAGGCTCTGATGTGAGAGATGAGCTTGGTTTGGTCAGTTGATTGCAAGGGATGGGATTTAGCAGGGCAGATAATCCCTTCAGTTCTACACTCCACAGGGGTGAATGCTTACGCTGTTTTCGCTAAGCAGAAGATTAGTCTGATGTTTGATCTGATGGTTTGCAATGTCATTATTATTCCTGCTCACTCTGATCTTCACAGGCTGAACCATAAATACAATAAGAAGCCAAAAGAAATACAAGATCTGTGTGGTGGAAGGCCAGCTTCAGACACTTCAATTACTTCACTCTGGTTGCAGGCTCTAGTATTGACAGCCGTGCTATATTTGAAATAAGAATGCCCAATGGAGGTAGGTTTGGTCTTCTCTTCAGGTAGGGGACTAATAAACTTTATGTAAAAGTGTCATCAGCTTTAAATGTAACCAAATAAGACATGCAAAAAGGTCAGCTTCAGGGAAGCATACTTGGAGACTGTAGTCATATGCAGACTCAGTTTTCACCCAGTTGTTGCACACAAAGTACGGTAATATAAACCCAAATGGTGAAATCCAGCAGCAGTACGAGTAGTGCAAACTCGCACTATTCTGGTAGCGGTTCCAGAGAGGACAGAGAGCTACGTCTAATGCTGTACATAAGCACCATCTAGGCTTCAGTCAGGTTCTCCATGTAAGGCCAAAATCTCATCCTTAATGAAAACAGAAACAAAGAGAAGCACATTTCTGAAATTGCCTGATTTATCATATTGATTCCATGTGTTCCTGCTGCAGAGCCTACTGGGTTTTACATCAGCCTGGGTTTCAACAAGCTCAGGATCATGTAGTTCTCCACAGTGAGTTACAACATTACCTTGAGAGGCTTCCAGATGCACACCAAGGGTGAATAATGAGCTCTTTGCAGAATTAGCATCACACCACTAATTAATTGTCCATAGTCCAAAACATACCTTTGAACTATTAACATTGTAATTCTACAAGCTTGACAAAAGTCTACTTTCCAGTCAGTTCCTAGAACCTGTAACTTCTGACATGTTAATGCCAGTATTCAGAATCTGCTCTGAGCTCCTTTCCATAGCACTGGGCACAACCATTCATTCCCTTTATTCGAGCCTCCAGAGCATCCAGCTGCAACTCATTTTGATTCCTCTGCTGACTCAACCACATGCCACAAATGACTTGGAAATAAAGGTCGAATTGCAAGGCATGCTATATAATATATACCTTGGGTTGGAGGTGCACAGTAGGTCCAGAAACATGCCTGCTCTGCCTTATCCATCCCATCTTACCAGTCAGAAGGAGGTGAGAGTTTTACTTTCCTTTTTGATAGAAGTTAGTAAAGACAACAAGGGTACTGAGTTCAAGATAATCTCTTTGGGTGGAGTTACCAAACTTCAACAGAAACATGACTAATTCTGCATTCATTTTGTGGCTGGCAGATGATACTGGAGAATTAATACTTAATTGCCTAAAAGCCCTCTAACAAATGCAACTGTAATTAACACTCGCATGCTAGGATGCCTGGCAATAGTGGTGAAGGAGACATTACATGCATTTAGTGTGTGCACTTGGGTGTACAAAGCAGTATTTTAGCCAGGAACATTACTAATGTTATAGGTCCCTTGGGAGCCAGCAGTTCAATCTGATTTCACAGACAAGTAACGTTAGATCCTAGAAGCACTTGATCTCCCGGATATTGCTGGCATTGCTTACTGTAGCTTTCTAAGAACACAGACTTCTGTCACGTACTTTTCCTTAGGGCACAGATTGTTTTCTGTCTCACTCAGGAGCAGACTGTTACTCTAAGCAAATGGCAAGTCTCTCATTATTCAGGAGGCCATCAAAGTCTCCGCATATCCCCTGACAGTTCCGTAAGGTATGATCTGCAATTCTTTCCCTCCCCCAAACACTTATACTTCAAAATTGAATATTTATTAGTAAACAGCTATTTTTTAAAATCAAAACAGTAACTATGAAAAACACATTGAGGTTTTAAAGGAATACTCTGAACAGAAGCTAGGATTTAAGGACAGTCAGCCAGGTTTCCTTTCTGCAGGGCATCTGAAATTCGCTGAACGTCACCTATATGCCTGAACTTACCTTCACATCTACAGAACACAGTGCAGCACAGTTCCAGCCTCTTGGAAAGAGAAAAGGAGAGCACAGTTCATAGGAGATCTTATTGGGAGGGCAGGAAAAGGAGAAATGGGATACCCCAATGTGCTGTTTTGCACTTCTGAAAATGTAGGCAACACCAGAATATTCTCCTGGAATTTGTTTTGGAAAAAGTGGTCTTTCTGACACACCCAACCCAGCTGTGAGCAGAAATTAGAGCTCAATGCCCTCTCCTAAAGGCTTCTTTAGGAGATATTCAAAGAGGTGCTTTCAGCGTTTTTGAATGGGATATCCCTGCATCATCAGCTTCCAATTTTGCATGACTGTATCGTGGCTGGTGCACACGAGTGGTCAGTACCTTCCATGTCCTTTGGCAGGGGAAACCATTTGACATGCATCACCACGGATGGCTGCACTGATTGAGCTGAGAGGCTGGTATATGGCAGCATCTTCACAGGAGTGAGAGGTCAGCTGTCTCCTTGGACCAGCATTGCCAGTAAAGAACACGCTTCTGATTACATCCTGTAACTGACACATCTCTGGGAAAGGTAAAATCTCAGGTTAGATTCAAGAGTGGACTCCATGCTCAGTAGTCTAGATCCTTTCCTGTATTTTTCCTCTTCCCTATTCCCACAAAACCTCCTCTGTGCCACTAGTGTTTTGGAATGCTACCTAAACTGGAAGACTGTAGGAGCCTCTACTCACAGAAAAGTTCCCCTAAGTGTGCTGCGAAGAAAGCGCCAGCCATTTCCCCTGTCAGCAGCTGGCCTCCCTGACCCAAGGCAGGTTTAACCCCTGTCTGCAGCCCTCGATATCTGCCTTTCACCTCTGTTCCACTCAAACCGTTACTTGGTATAAGGCACACCTGCAGCAGCACAAATACTTTTGGATATCAGGGCTGTACTTCAGATTTACACAGCAAGAGTTCTCCACACTCTCCAACCTTTGCCAGTATTCAATGGGAGCAGAATTCCCCAAGCTTGCCTAATGGAGGGAAGAGTGAAGTTAAACACAAGAACGCCAAACAAGACAGACATAAAGAGTGGGACTATTCTCTGCTAGTTGTGCATAACTAAAGAAACTTCACTGATGAAAGAGAAGGGTCAGCTAACATGAAGTGGAAAATGACATTTTCTGCTCTTGCATTTTATAGGGATCTTCTCATACTGATCAGAAGAAGAGTAAGAAAAATTTTCTAGGATTGCCTCAATAGCAGGCTTATTATGCTGTACCAGGACAATTTCTGGATGGTGCAGAATTCATTGGGCATTTCAATACACATTTCCCATATACTAGTTGTCACAAATTGTCATACTTGTAGTAAAAAAAAAATTGTGCAGTGTTAATTCCCTGCTTTAATTCAGCTGAATTCAAAGGTGCTTGGAAAAGTGGAAGGGACTCCATTACATACACAGAAGAGGCAGGCTTTGAAAGTTCATTGCCTGATATTACTTTCCCCCTGGAACGTTTTGATTCCACTACTATCACTTTTGAAATATCAACAAGGCGCACGTTGTCTCAAGTACTCCAGATACGGATGACTCTGCTTCCGTCATACGTGTTTGTTCCAAGCAGTCCCTCACTGTGCTAATGCTGTCGATTAATTCTGTAACAGCACTGGAGCTGCTTTTCTAACAGGATTTAGGAAAGCAAAACTCATGATGCACTCAGATTCCTCCTCTGGAGCAGACAACTAAAACATCCAGCCAAAAAAAAAAATAAAAATGCTTATTGGAGGGTAAAGAAGAAAAGCATCAAATTACCATTTTTTTTAGTTTACTGTTTAGTTTCTGGATGATGGATATTTATAACTGCAGTTTTCAACTATTTTTGGTTTGCTGCAAGAAGGAATACACTTTTCTAATCTAAAAAATAGCCAAAAGAACTAAATCATGTTTAAAGCTACATCATATTTCCTTAGTCTAGGCCATCAGCACCTGCCACCTGTTATATTAAAAGAAGCCAAACAGCCTGGCTAAAGTAACCATAAACCACGGGTGGAGGCAGGAGGGAGGGGGCGTTAAACCAGCCGACATCTGCTATTTCCATCATGGACAACATCACTCAACACTTCAAGGGAAAAGAAAGCAAGGAGGTAACAGGGCCACCAAGAGATGGAAAGAAGTTCAGAATGCAGCAGGCTGGTGCAGAAAAATCTCCTTTGCCACAGTCCTCCTTACCTGTTCCTACTCCTGCCAAAGTAGTATTGCACAGCCAAAAGTGTTCATATAGGAAGATATTGGTGGAAAAAATGGGGCTAGAAGCAAATAATGCAAGCAAATATAAAGCCCACTTGATGGTAGTGGTGGCACTTCTCAGGAGAAGGGAAAGTGAAGGAGAACCTTTTGCCTTTGCTTTTGTACATACAACATTCCCGCAAGCCTTTAGCTTAGAAGTGTCTTTGCCATCACCTACATTCTTATAAGTCTTGTGTAGACCAACTGGACGGCAAATGCCAGCCTAGGCAAACATTAACTTTCACCTTTCTTACAGCAGCCCAAAGTCCCTTCTGCTGCCCTGTGCTCAGTTCCTTAATACCAGGAGAATTAGTCATCATTCTTACCACCCCAAGGCTGTTGCTGGTGGTAAGTGACACATAGGTCATGGCTATAACTTGGCTATTCTATTACTCCTTCTGTTTTTCTTGTTTGTTGACTGGAGTGCAATTGTAACATTGTGCTCTTCTAAATTAGCTCTGCTGGGAAGATTTTAGTCAGAGAACTGAGCGTATTCCCAGGCTGCAAGGAGTAAGTAAGAGGATGATGCACGGCACAGTGGGCTCTCGTCAGATGGTAAGGCGAGCTGCCAAACTGAGACTATGGAAAAGGGAAACAGGATAACCCAGCTCTGCTTCTTGTACTATTCTGCTGCCTGTGCACTCCTTAATTGTGTGCCATCCCCGCACATCCAACAGGCAGGTGTTATCCATAGCCCCACTCACCACAAACCGGTCATGGAAATTATTTCTCAACTGCATATTATGGCAAATAATTCACTCAGGTTTGCAAATGTTAACACATCACCCAAGATCTTCTCTTGCATCATTTCAGTATGTGTTATGCTGGCTTTGAGAAATAGGAAAAAAATATCTTTTTAAATGATGTTCTAATTATGAGAAGTTCCAACCCAGCCAGAAAGCTTTGTTCAAACATTAACTGTTGCATGTGAGGCTGTGCATGCAGGTGTCACAGCTCACACCAACACAACCTAACCCTACTAGGAACTTGACTTCAGAAGACTATGGCTTTGAAATGCAAATCCCTAACCAAGATCACTTCTGCAAACACAGCCCTCAGGGACTGGCAGAAAGCGTTCTCCTTTACAAGTAGTGGCTGTTGTTACACACTGTGATATTCTATGAAAAATAAAATCAAACAGCCTCTGAATTTTGTAACTTTACTGCCTTAGAATTATGTAAGACATGCTGATATTGGGTAACACTGTAATCCATCTTCCCCAATTTAAGTAATCAGAAGCATGTAGAGAAGCTTACAACATTTTTCAGATATGTCCCAGCATAGCAAAGAAATTGTCTAGCTTTTCTGGCTTTGAAGGAAGCCTGCTTCGTGTAGCAGTCGCTCACTTTTTGCTGCTGTTATTAACTCACTGTGTTCCCACTACTGCTATTTTTTCTTTCCCCCAATTCTGATTGCTGTAAACAAAACATTATGTTGAAATCACTACAGAAATAGCTATTTCTGACTCCCTTCAAGGCAGAGGGTAAAGACCTGTACACCTAAAAAACCACGCTGGAACTGGACAAGTGTAACTAGTAAAACTTCCTCCTGCAGGTACAGCGTATTCATGGTGAAGGGCCTCCATCGCTGTTTAATGGCACTGCCATGGAGAAGCCTTCCATGGCAGTGTTTGCAGAGGCAGTGCACCCCTTCCTCAAGGGAGGATCAACACAGGAGAGCCAACCCACTTTAAAAAAAAAAAAAAAAA
>VXAV01008734.1:27796-40563 GCA_013399715.1 Alectura lathami | reverse complement strand
CTTTCTTTTGCTGCCTGGAGATTCTGTCTCATTTCTGCGGCACTGGAAAGCCTCACATCCCCTTCATCAAACGCCGGCGCTGCGTTTCAAGGCGGTGTTATTTAAAATAAAGGGATTTATCTTCTGTCGCTGCTGCAAAGCATGGCTGTGTCACCCCGGGGGTGAACGACACGCCGTGGTGCTCCGCAGCGCAGCTCTGGGCCCACGACTGCAGGGAAGCTGAGGTCAGGTCCTGGTGCTGTGCACGACCCCAGGGTGCAGGTGCCAGGGCCGGGGCCAGTGGCTGCGGCGGCTCTGCCATATGCCAGCAACGCTGAACCCGTGCAATTGCTGTTTTCCTTTAAGGTTTCTCACCCATTACAGCAGCATGTAATTTAAACAGAAGCACTTTAGAAGTCAACTAATTAGCACTAGCGAGGCATCCCCCTGGAGTTCGGCGCCGAGCCGTGCCCTCCTTTCTGCGCGCCATCCTTACCAGAGAGTTCCAGCTGGAAATTACAGAGGCTGCGGTTTTAGGGAAAGCAAAAAGGCTCCGCAGCCGAGTTCGGGGGCAGAGCTGGCGCTGGGGAGAAGGGAGAGCGCAGCCGACGTCGAGGCAGCATTGATAGGAGGGGAGGAGGACGCGGGGACGCGCTGCCGGCGCCCATCTGGCCGCGCTCCGTGCGCACGGCGGGTGCCAGGGCAGGGCCCTGCTGGCACCGCGCGGGCTTGGAGCCGGCCGCGTCGTGGGCGTGAGCTGAGCCTCAGCTGCATGAGGATCTGAAGCGTCTCCCTTTTGTTCCCGCCGCACCTTGACAAATGGGGAAGGACAGGAGTTTCTCTCGGCATTTTCGGTACGTGTCTCTGCTCTGCTGCTCCCCGTGCGATGCCTGGGGGTAGATTTACCGGGCAGGGGTCGCGCTCCCACGGGTGTCCCCGCAATGTCCCGGCTGCTGCTCGCACAGCGCGGCCACGCGAGGGGACCCCGCTGCTGGCACTGCCTTGGTGGTGTAAGGAGCTGGGGGAAGTCGGGCAAAGCTCAAAGGAAAATTGGAGCTGGGGGCTGGGAAGCGCATGTCCGGGTCTGCTTTGGCTCCGTGAGCACCGTGCGCAGGCGGCTGGGGTGCGGTGTGGTGCGGGGAGGGTGCAGGCCGAGCGCCGTGGGCGGCCAGTGCCCAGGGAGGGGGCATGGAGCTGCGCGTGCTGCAGAGCGTGGCGTGGGGGCAGCCCCACGGCGCTCAGCACCCACCACGAGCTCTGCTCCCGGATGCCGGGGTGGTGTGGTGGGCTCTGGGCTGCGGGGCAGGAGGGAGCCCTTCGTGGGTGGAAGAAACTGCGATAGGAATCGCCATTAGAAAATGAGCGGTCTGTGAGCTTTAAAGAGAGGGACAAAGGCTGAAGCGTGCCCACCACTCTGCCACAGTGAGTCCTGGGGACCGGCAGAGGCAGGCAGGCTCCTGCCGTCTGCGTTTCCCAGCCTCGTGGGAGTGCGCAGCAACGCGCAGCCCTCGGGGACCTCTCCTGGCCTGGAAAATGCCCTCAATTCGTGCAGGTGCTGGTGCAGCCTGAGCCCTGGTGAAGAACATGTCCCGGCACGCCGCACAGGAGGGCTGTCAGTGAAGGGGCTCTGCAGGGCTGGCGAGGGCTAGGGTCACCGTGCCCAGGGCTGGGGGCACCTCGTCCATCCCCTCTCCAGCAGGGAATACAGGCTGTGCCGACAGGGAGCACGGGAGGAGGAGGAGAGGGAGGAAGGCACCAGGACCGCTGAAGTGCAGGGTCCCCCCTCCTGCAGGGAGCTCTGCACACATGGGTGCAGCCATGCACCCAGTGCACCCCCGAAGCCTCCCTCATGGGGTCAGGGAGCCCCAGTGGGTGCTGCACGTCGGTGCTGGAGGGCTGGTCCCGCAGGACGGCCGGGTGCTGCAGGAGTGCTGCAGGTACCCACGGAGCACCAGGCGCCTTCTGCCCGGCGCTGGTGCTGGTGTCGGTGCTGTATGGTGCACCCTGCTTTGCAGGCCGCCTGAACGCTGAACCACCGCCCTGCAGGGCCCCGAGCAGCGCCGTGCCATCCCGCGCTCCCCAAGGCCACTCTGCAAATTCTCTGCAGAGGGTTTTGCAGAAGGAAAATCTTTTCTGTGCTTTAATAGGATTATTATTAGCAGTCATTTAGCTCCTCTCCCTGCTAACACAAAGTTTTGCTCCCAGCATCGAGTCAGTCCATAGAAAAAGGTGTCTTTGTGCTTTGAGCTAGCTGTACTTTGCTCCTTAGCTCTCATTTCTGTCAGCCTGCAGGTGCAGTAGCCATCAATGCAAAGTGGGGCAGGCCCGCTGACAGCAGTGGGACCGGTTTAATTTGGGCAAGAGGAATGGGAGCATGCTTATTTCGCCTGCAAGTGGACCAGGCCCTTCCTCGTGGGAGGGAAGCGAGGCTCAGCCAGGCCCCAGCCACTGCCCAGTGCCGCCTGCGTGCCGCCGAGGAGCTGTTTATTAGCAGGATTTCACTCTTTTCTCACTGCTTTTCTCACTGCTGCTTCCTCGCAAATTGACTGCGCAGCGTGCCGAGGTGTTAACGAATTTTACGTTATCACCCAGTGCTTTGTGTGAGCACATGCCAGCCTCTGCGCCAGGTGTGACCTGCCTGCTCCTGCACAGCAGGGAGCGTGAGCTGGGGCTTTGGGCTCAGCCTTTCCTTAGGAGGCAAACAGAGATGTCCTGATCCTGAAGGTTTGGGTTCTGGTCTCCTCCTCCAGCTTCATCCAGGTTTTCAGATTCCTTTGGAGATGCCCCAGGGCTGTGGAACCCCCAGGAGCCCTCCAGCCCCCATCTCTTTGGCCACGCGGATGGGTGCAGGAGAGAGTGGGCTGGCCACGTCCCACTGTGGGGCAATGCCACCCCCTAAAATGTAACCCCCAGGTGCCTGCTGTGATGCTTCAAGCATCAGGGTTCCTGCTAACACAGGGAGCACGGCTGCGGGACGAGGTGAGGAGCAGAAATGAACCCCGCCGGCGGTGCTGCCTAATGAGGAGCGCAGCTGCGGCAGCGAGATGTGGTTTGGGTGCAGCGAGGGGAGTTGCTATAGAAACACCGGGAGATAACAGTTCCCCAAGAAGCCCCTAAATGTGCAAATGGAAGGGGTGGGAGGAGGTGAACGAGGTGTAAGTTTTTCACAGTTGTGATGGTGAAAGGAAAAAGGAAGAGAAAGGAGAAGTGTCTCCGTGCACAGCAGCAAGCGCGGGAGGTGTGTGGCTGCCTGGGGGGAGCACGGTGGGGCTGGGCCGGGCGGGGGGGGACCACGAGCACAGGGACAGTGGTGAAGGGTGAAGCCAGGCAAGGCAGGAGCCGTGCAGGGATGTTGAGCACCTTGCTGGGGTCCTTGGGAGCAGCCCCTAATGGGGCCGAAGCGAGGGAATCAAACACTGCTCCAAGCCCCGCCAGGAGCCACGGCCCTCGGCAGCAGCAAGGTTTGCAGCAGGATGGGCTCTGCACTGCGAGGGCTTCCCCGTGTGGGAAAACCAACCCAATTAAGGCTGGAGCTGAGCCTCGGCATCCGCTCAGCAGCTGAAGGGGCTGGGATGGGGCACGCGGGGAGAAATGGAGCTGTTGGGGTTGGTCTCTGCATTGCAGCACTGCAGGGGGGTCTGACCTGCTCGCTCCTTGGAGCAGGCAGCCTAGTGTGGGGCAGGGCAGGAGATGCAGCCAGCATCCCCAGTGTCCCCGCTGTCCTCAGCATCTCCAGTGCCCCAGTCCCGTGCCCTGGTTCTCGCAGCTGAGGCTGAGAGCACACGAAGGGCGGGTGCCGCTCCCACCTCTCCTTGCCCAGGATGGCTGGATCCAGAGCTCTGTACCACGGCCACCTTGGCCCCATCCTCACTGCCCTCCCCTGTCCTATTTCCCAGGATTTTCATCCCCAAGAAGCACCGGCAGCGGTTCGATGAGGTGGTGTCGCAGAGCCTGATCAGCAAGCTGTGCCGCTCCAAGAGCGAGCAGCACAGCAACCGGCTGCGGCGCAGCCGGAGCGAGGACCACCAGGAGCGGCTGCTCGTGTCCACCCGCGCCAGCTCCGTGCCCCGCAGCCACGAGGAGCTCAGCAAGAGCCTGCGGAAAACCACCTCGCTCATCACCAGCAACGTGGCCTCGGGGGCTGCCCGCAGGTAACTCCTCTCCTCTCCTGGGCTCTCATGGTGTGCCCCGGGGGGTTTGGTGTGGGTGGTGGCACGAGGGTGGGATGCTGGGAATGGGGAGGCACTGGGAAAGGGGATGTCTTCCGTGTGCATGACGGGTGAAGCAGTCCCTCCTGAAGGTGGGCAAATCTGCACCCCATGTCCCAGCTCCAGGCCACCCTTTCTGTCCCCTCACTGCGGCAAAGCTGGTGCGGACGAGCTGTGCACGGAGCTGAGCTGGCACTCGCGGGCTGCGCGGGGACGGTGGCGTGCGGGGTGGGATGCAGGATGCGTGGCCGTGCCGCTGGGACGTGGTGCCCGGGCACACAGCAGGCTGCGACACCCTGCCCTGCCCCGGCGGTGTCTGGGTGCCGGGCAGCAGCAGCGGGAGGGTGAAGGCAGAACCCTGGTGCGCAGGGGATTAACCCACTTCCCGCTGCCCAGATGGCCAGACTGTGCTGCCAGTGGCTCCTGCTCCGTTCCCAGCTCCATCTCACAAACAAACGGAGCAGGACTGGGTCTGTCAGGGAGCTGGGAATCCTCCTGGGGAGGCTCTGTGCTGCTGTGGGTGCATCCTGGCTTATTCCCCTGCATCCATCTGGCACCTCCATGGTGCTGGGCCACAACATATCTCCTTGCAACGAGAATTTGTTGCTGTGACTTATCCAAAATTCAGTTCCAGCACCGTCTCTCTCCCTGCCAGCACAGATCTGGGCCTTACAACAGGCTTTGTGGTTGTAAACCACCCCAGTGCTGTTGCCTTCCCCCAGCTCCCTGCAGGGAGCAACTCCCAGCTCCATTCAGCCTCCCAGCAGGAGGATTTCCTGCTGCTCCTTCCAACATTTCCTCACCGGATTTAATTTCTCTCCCCTAGTCTCTAAGCTCTTTGCCCCTAAAACATGCAGTCTCTTGTATTCTGCGTAATGCATGTTATAGCCCGTGTTTCACTTTAAAGACACAGTGGATGTGGAGCGCTGGGCTGTGGCTTCATGAATCCAGTAATTAATGCAGAGCATGAATCAGTGCTCACGGGCTCTGTCCCTCCAGCTCGTGTCCCCAGGGTCCCCACCTGCCCCATGCTGAAGCCCTTGTGTTAATGCATGTTCAGCTTCAGCCTGCAAAAGCCATCACTGGATCTAAAGGTCCCAGCAGGAGCCACACCTGATTTGTGGCCACAGTGACAGCACGCTGTCCCCACCCCTTGGGGACCACCCTGCCTGCAGCCACCTGGGTCCCCAGCCCTCCTCGGGGCAGCAGGCTCAGGCATGGGCTCACTGCTTGATGGCACACGGCTGGCGGTGCTGGCAGGCCAGGCGGCGGTGCCAGGGCCACCTGGGGCCACCAGGTCCCCACGTCCACCCCTCACAGCCCGGGGGCATCAGCACAGGGCGTCCCCTTGGGAGGCATCAAAGGGGCACGGTGAGCACCGCGGGGCCGGGCAGTGGGGCTCAGGTGGGGCTGGAGCAGGAAACACGAACCGAAGATTTATCAGGCTCTGACACCACATTGGATTTGTTACCTGCAGGACGGTGCGGGTCTATAAAGGCAACAAAAGCTTTGGCTTCACGCTGCGTGGACATGCGCCGGTGTGGATCGAGTCCATTCTGCCAGGTAAGAAAGCCTGCCAGCTGCCTGACTCAGGGAGACCTGTCCACCTCTGGTGCTTATTGTTTGTTTGCTGGAAAATGGCAAGAGAGACTTTGACGAGGCTCCTGATGGAGTCTCCTGAGTTGAACAGATCATATTTTTGTAGGATTTAGCTTGGCTTTACGCCCTTCTGATGTGGAAAAGTAGTAAATGTCTGTGTTTAGTGAATACTCTGAAATCACACCTGGTTTTAAATGCAAGCTGGGCACTGGCATCGCTGATCCCACCAGACAGCTCACCCAGCTGCAGGGGCCTCTGCCTGGGGCACGGCTGGCACAGAGGGGCCGGGGGCAGACCCCAGCCCGGTGGGCACTGGGCAGCAGCTGAAGCCCCTCTCCTTCCCTCTGCGTGCAGGGAGCCCGGCTGAGAAGGCTGCGCTCAAAGCTGGAGACCGAATCCTATTCCTCAACGGCCTGGACATGAGGTGAGAAGCTCCTAAAAGGACGGGGGGCCGGGACCTGGGCAGGGGGTGGGCACGGTTGTGTTCGTTGCTCACCCTTGTGCAACAGGGACCAGAGCTGGGTGTGGGGTTTCTCATCTCATGTAGACATCTCCTGTAATATTCTTTCATAAAAATTGGATATAAGAGGAGTATTTAAGCTCCAGCCCTGCTTGTTCTTTTCTGTCACCAGTGCAGTGGCAGCAGCCTGTATTTCATCAGGTTGACTTTCTGCAAAGAAAAGCAAGAGCAAAGGGTTAGAACAGGCTACACGATGAGAGAGACAGCGATGAATATTTAAACGTTAAACATCTGATGCTGCTTCCGCCAGTGCTCAGGCTCTCGCATTTCAGCTGATCCAGCAAACTGCTGGCTGATGCAGCACCGCCAGGGAAGGGAGCAGAGCTACCTGCAGGCTGTCCTCTGAGTCCGGGTGGGGGCAGGCAGCGTCCCAGGGCAGCCCGTGCCCTTCCCTGCCTGCAGGCAGGCACCCCTCGCCCACCACGTGCCCCTCTGTGCGGAACCAGGACAGGCAGGCAGAGACCCGCAGCACTGCCGGCTAGAGGGGAAGCTCAGCGCTGGGTCTGAGCGGGTGCCGGCTCCGTTTGCCACAACGGCTCTGCAGGGTGCACACCCTGCACCCACCGTTTGCTGCAGGTGCAGCTGAGAGCCCGCAGTGGTGCTGTGTGGTTCCTGCTGCCCCTGGACAGCACAGCTGAACCCCAGCAGGGATGGAGCTGGGGAAGGCTCGGGCAGGGCACAGCGGGCCCTGAGCAGCAGCTGGGGCTGCGTGCAGGTAGCGGAGGGGCTCTGACCCGGCTCTCTGTGCCCCGCAGGAACTGCTCCCACGACAAGGTGGTGTCGATGCTGCAGGGCAGCGGGGCGATGCCCACCTTGGTGGTGGAAGAGGGGATCGTCAACTTCTCCAGCGGTAAGCGTGCTGGCCAGGAGGGGCCTGGGGTTGCAGGAACCCCGAATTCGGGGCACCCAAACTCCCTGTGTCAGGAGGGAACTGCCAGCGCCTCGCGGGCTCAGGCTCCGGCTGGATGCTGCTCCCGGCTACCTGGAGGGCTGCTCCTCGGCTTTCTGGGGTCAGGCTTAATCGCGGGCTTGGCTGCAGTCCAGCAGGTTCATTGTACTGTGTGATCGTCCTTGACAGCCCTTTCCAGTGCCCTTCACACGCAGTCTGTGCTGTGTACTTGACCGAAGTAATCCAACCCCCTGCATCCACGGTCGCTGTGCAAATATCACGGTGGTGTGTGGCCCGTGCTGTGCAGAATTGCTGCTGCTGCTATGAATAATTTAGCTTGCTGCTCTGGGTGAGCCGGCGGGAGGGAGGCGTTGGCAATGCAGTGCACCAGTGATTTCAGCCACAGCACAGGACCACAGCCCCACGTAGGGCTCGCTGCGTTCCCGGTGCAGGGAGAGGGTCA
This sequence comes from Alectura lathami, assembly GCA_013399715.1. NCBI lineage: Eukaryota > Metazoa > Chordata > Aves > Galliformes > Megapodiidae > Alectura > Alectura lathami. The sequence continues at coordinate 32,905 of VXAV01008734.1, read as the reverse complement.
GGGAGTTATTGGGGTGCTGCTCTGCGATGCACAGGCCCTGGAATCAGCGCCCGGCTTGTCCTTCGAGGCAGTGATGGGCTCCCCTGAGCTTCTTGTTGGCAGGCCTCTGCTAGCAACTTGTTTCCCTGTGCCCTAGAAACAAAAGCAGGAGCCTCAGTGCTCGTCAGTGCAGAGCCAGTGGCACTCAAAACCCTGTGAAGGAAACCAAGACCAAAATCTGTTTTTAGCAAAGGCAACCATGTCTGCACCAGCACATCAGGATTTGTAATTCTGGGGGACTGAGGCACTCATGCTCTGAGGTCTCCCTTATCAGAGACATTTGAGCTGGAGAACCAGGAGGTGCAGCCGGGTGTAAGCGGTTTGGGCTGCAGGCAGGGACACAGGGACTGGGGACATGGGTACCGGCCTGAAAGACCCCAGCGAGGACGAGGAGACCCCGCTGCCACGTTCCCGGCTGGCAGGGCAGTGCAGGACCCCCAGGTGCAGGTTACAGCTCCGCTCCCTGCTTGGTTTTTCAGGCTCTGCGGGGGCACGCAGCAGCCCCAGCTCCCCCCATATCCCACCCAGCGGACGGGCAGTGCAGGGCGAGCCCTGCGGCCCTGGCCAAGCCCCCTCCGTCTGTTGAACTTTCTTTTCTCTCTGCCTGCGCCTTGCAGACTCTGACTCTGCTGACTCCCCGACCACCTCCTCCGCGCTCACCTCCCTGCAGTGGGTCGCAGAGATACTCCCCTCTAGCATCAAGATTCAAGGGAGGACCTTCAACCAGCAGCTGGAGCACCTGCTCACCCCACCCGAGCGCTATACCATCTGCAAAGCGCTGGAAAGCTTCTTCCAACATCGGTAACTTGTTAGCAGCTCCGTTCCCTTCGCGCCGGTAGCCGCACTGGTAGCGATGGCCACGGCAGGGGCAGTCTGGAAGCAGCAGCCCTCAGCCTTGCAGGCTCAGCACTGGGCTCTGCCCGTTCTCTCCAGCTGTGCATTTCCCTCGGGGAAAGAGCAGAGGCTCGAGCCCATCTCCCGCCAGGTGTCCTGCCCGAGGACAGGGCAGATGCATTCACTGTGCAGCTCAGCGCAGTCCCTGCCTGCTCCCCCGCCATACGGTGACCTCGTCTCCCGCAGCGCGGGCTCTCTTGCTGCCTGGCCGTCCCCATGAGGGCCGCAGGTCCTGTTCCACCTCTCTGTGATCTCACCGTGCTTCGTTCCCAACTCTTTGCTCTTCTCAGCATTTTGTCTGCAGCAGAACAGCTGCAGAGCCCTCATCCCAGAGCTGCACACATCCTGCACTGCTGAAACCCAGCCCCCGGCAGCCCTGAGACGTGCCATAGTGACCCCATTCCCTGCCCTTGATCTTCAGCCTCCCAGCACTGCAGGGACGGAGCCACCCCTCCAGGCCCTGGTTGATTCTCGCTGCCCCTTCCTGCAGCTGCTGGCCTGACCACGCTGCCCAGCTGCTCCTCAGCACCTGGTCTGGGGCTGCAGTGCTCAGAGCCAGGCAGGCTCCTGCTGCCTTCATCCAGCATTCTGCTTGCATGCAGACAGATAAGGATCTCAGTCCTCAGTTTTACAAGGAAATGCAATAAATCCCTCTGTATTTAGGTCGCTGACAGAGATAAACTGCCGAGCAGCATCACTAGGGCTGAGGACTGCCCCCAGACCTTAAAGAGCTAATGGCTGAGCTGCCTGAATCCCCCAGCACCAGCTGAGTGCACCCACTGAGGCCTGGCAGTCACCACCTTACCGCGATAAAGCAGAAATCACTCCTTAGAGCTCCCCTGAGACCGCCTTGCTGCTGCGGGATTCCCCCCCTGGGCATTTCCGCAGGAGAGCAGCTGCTGCAGGTATCTGCAGGTAACTGCAGCATCTGGGGGGGGGTGCTGCAGCTGGGGGTTCTTTGCTCAGCAGCACGAGGACACAAGTTCCTCAGCTCCCCCCCGGCACAGGGCTGCTGGCACTGCCCGTTCCTGCAGCACGGCTGTGCCTGGGGCAGTTGCCTTCCGCCGCCCCGAGGCGGGGTGAGGGGCACAGGGAGCCCACCCCGTGCTCCCGGCCAACTGATCTCACCTGCAGCTGCCCCATTTCGTGATAATTCGTCAGCTGTGACTTGTGCCTGCCTTGAGAAGGGTGGAAATCCCCAAGCGTTACATTTCTGGGGCTTGCAGAGAGCAGCGTTCCCAGCGGTGAACGCCGGAGGGAGTCAGGACCCTGCCGGGCGCTGTCGGCCCGCACACCGCGGGCTGCGGGGCCCGCACCGGGGGGAGCCGCGGGCTCAGAGCAGCGTCTGCCCCCGCAGCTCCTCGCAGCAGCACGCTTCTCCGACCGGGGAGCAGGCTTCCGACTGCCAGGAGCTGTGTCCTGCTCCCCAGAGAAGGCAAAGCACCCCAAGGCAGGGAGCAGCTTAGCAGATAACCCCCTGCATCCTTCGGCTCTCCCGCACACACCCGGGGGATTTCACTTGGTTAGCATCAAGATAACAGATGCATTCCTAAATGTGAAGCATCCTCCAATCTCTTGATAAGAAGTTCTTGCTATTGCTCCTACATTAAGGGTGCAATATTTGCAGCGAGCTTTAACTTCTGGTTTCTGCCTCCATTTCTCGGCAGAAAAGCACCCTGACCTTTGCTCTCAGAGCCAGCCTTCCTCGGCTGGGACCCAGCCGCCAGGCCGCAGTCCCCCCGGACAGCCCTCCTTCCCGGGCTGCTTCCCCCTCCTCGCTGCACTTGGTGCTAGCCCCCTTTATTCTGAGCAGCCCCCGCACAGCACGGAGCCCCCAGCCCAGCTGCTTCCTACTCAACCCTGCTTGCTGCTCCCCAAACCTCAGGCCTTGCCAGAGCATCTCAGCGTCCTGGCGCTCCTCCATCCACCAGCCCGACCCCAGGCAGCTCCCCCAGCCCTCCTGCCCCACACGCTCTCTCCAGGCTCTGTGGCCTGGCTGCCAGGTGCTGCTGGACCCGGGAGCTTGCTCTCCCCATCGGCCCCACCTGCACGTCCCCGCTCCCGGACACCTCGCCCACATCTCTGCCTGGAAATGACGCGGGGTGCTTGCACCACGAGTGCAGCAAGCCCAGCAGCTGGGCTGCAGGCAGGACGGGGAGTGCAGAGCTGTGTGAGGGGGTTGTGCGGGCCAGGACGCGCTCACTGCCTAGCCCTCTCTCTCCCGTTTTGCAGGAATATTGACACTCTTATTGTGGATGTGTACCCGGTGCTGGACACACCAGCCAAGCAAGTCATTTGGCAGTTTATCTACCAGCTGCTGACGTACGAAGAGCAGGAGCACTGCCAGCAAAAGATTGCCAGGTTTCTTGGTTACAAGTCCTTGGCAGGTGAGAGGAAAGCCCTGCTCCAGCAGGGCCGTGCCGAGTCCCGCAGGCTGCCCAGGGAGCGCGGTGCCGCCTGGTGCAGCCCGCTGCTGCACGTGGGGCACGGCTCCGGCTCCTCTTACCGATGAGGGTTTGATCTGTGAGTGCTGGGCTGAAGATTATTTCCTTTTTTTTTTTTTTTTTTTTTTTTTTTTTTTTTCTTTTTTATCTGTGTAGTTTTGCAATTGCATTGAGAGGAAAGGTGGCGCCGGTTCAGTAGCAGAGGTTGTCCCTGGGAGCAGAGGGTTTCAGAGGCTGCCCAGGCTGTTGGTTAGGAAGCCCCAGAAGGAAATGGTGGTCGAGGGGCAGTGTCCAGATCAGGGATGCAAACGATGGCAGCGGGGTCCCTGGGACACCTGCAGCCGTGCACGGCACCTGCAGCGAGCGCGCAGGGTGGGGGTCTCGCCCTGACGGTGCTGGGGAGGGGCAGCGCGCTGCCAGCACCCCCGCAGCGGGGAGCCCGCGGTCCTCTGGGCTGTCACCGTCGCGTGTTGCTGTGGCAACACAGAAGCCAGCTGCGGCTTGGTGGGGATTACGGGCTTTGCACTCAGACAGTAGAAAGTGGAGGGCAAATTTGGGCTGAAATGTTTTAATCTTTGGATTTGGGCTTCCTAATTGATTTTAAATTCTTCTATTCTAGGGCATTTATGTTTTGTTGATAAATTTATTAGACTCAATGTAGGTAAAACCATATGAAAGAGGTGAGAGAGAGGTTTGGAGAGAGGCTTTTGGGAGAACACAGTTATTTTAGCACAGCCTTTCTCCTCACAGGGAGAAAGAGCCGAGCAGTGCTGCTGCAAATACTCGCTGCTGTGCATGGAAAAGCGCTGGGCATTTGCTCGCCTAACCTGCACCCTCCGTCACCACTGCATTTCTGTGTGCAGAATCGTGGCCCGATGTACCTAAACGGCTGTATATTCCCAAGAACGTAGCCCCTAAAAATGGAGTTTACAAACCTCAGAAGCTCTCAGGGGAAGTCCGTGTGCGTGCAGACAGCAGCTGCGTGTCAGGGGTGCCAGCGCGTTGGCCCAGCCTGCACAGGGAGGGCGGCGCTGAGGCTCCCACCCAGGACCCGTCCCCGCTCTGCGGGCTGCTCCCTGGCTTCCAGCCCCCGGCAGCGGGGGGCTGCCTGTGACTGCCGCAAGTTCTGGGGGCTCTGGTGCTGGATGCGTGTCCGTGCGTGGCAGCACGATGGCCAGAGATCCGCGGACTTGGGATGGTTCTGCCTCTGGGCTTCTTCCAAACTCAGGGGGGATCTCTGACGTGCGTGTATCGGGCTGCCCGAGCAGCAGCGTGTGGGATACCAGGGAGGGCAGAGCTCCAGTATCCCGGTCCTGCTGCGAGTCCGAGCCTCTGGGCTGTCACACAGAAGGACTCACTAGCGTGGTTCTTCCAGGCAGCGTTTTAGCACTGCTCCCCCTGCCCCCTGTCCCTCGAGGGCACCCCTCGGCCCCAGCCGAGCCCCCTGTGCCCCGTCACCTGGGGGCACCAGTCCTGCTGGGAAAAGGAGCAGTTGCAGTTCCCCACGGTGCATCCGTGTGCTGATGCTCGCAACCCGCTCTGCTCCCCGGTGCCAGCGTGAGGATGGGGAAGGCCGGGAGCACGGCTGCTGCCCGAAGGGCGGGGGGCAGCCCCGGAGCGAGGAGCGGGGCGCGGCGGGTCCTGCGCGTCTCACCGCCGTGTTTTCCGCTGCAGCCGAGCCCGAGGCAGAAGAGCGCTACCGCAGCTCGGTGCGAGGGGCCTCCCTGTGCCG
>VXAV01008734.1:3912-25358 GCA_013399715.1 Alectura lathami | reverse complement strand
ACCGGGGGCTGCTGCACCGCCGGACCGAGACCAACCACATGAGCGTCAAGAGGCTGCGGTGGGAGCAGGTGGAGAACTCGGAGGGGACCATCTGGGGGCAGGTACGGCTCAGGGGGTGCGGGGGGGCCACAGGTTTATCCATGGGGAACGGCGAGCGTGGTTCACAGCAGTGATGGGGAGAGCACTGCAGGGGCAGGGAGCAGGGCTAGAGGTGAGAGTCCCTTGGCATCATGGGCCTGAGGCCACGGAGGGCTCTGGAGGTGGACTCAGGGCCCTACAGGGAGGTGCTGGCCTCGGTGGCGTTCAGCTTCCAGCTGCGGTGTTTGTCCTCATGCTCCGAGCAGCCAGACAGGAGCTGTGGGATCTCCTTCCAGCCTGGAAGTAGTCCTGCATCCCAGCAGGCACGTCCCCCCGTCCTGCACTGCGGACACTGCCACTGCGGAGAATGAAATGTTTCCTCCCAGTGGCTTTTTGGATGCAAAGAATTCCAGACATTTCTGGAATTCTCACTTGGTCCTTAGCAAAGCAGTCATGCCCCAGCAGCAGGCGGACAGCGGTACTGCTCTGTAGGATTTCAGCAGCGGGACAGGAGCTAAATGGACGTGTGGGGCAGTGAGGCCAGCTGCAGAGATGGATGGAAACCCGACGGGATGGATCTCAGGGTGACATCCTCTCTTCTCAAAAGAGAATGAATGTGTCCTGGGAGATGAGCTCAGCGCCTCGCGTGGAAGCCCCTCCACAGGTGGCAGATGCCTCCCAGATCTCTGCAGGGCATTCACAGTGGCTGACTCCCCCGTTATGAGGACAGTGCCAGCAGCGTGCCCTGGGCATTCCGAGGGATGCAGAGCTGCGGGTAGCGGCAGGGCAGGGGCTGTGTGGTGGCAATGCCCTCGTGTCCCCAGGGCAGGTTCCCACCCGCTCTCCCTCCTCCTGCAGCTCGGGGAGGACTCGGACTACGACAAGCTGAGCGACATGGTCAAGTACCTCGACCTGGAGCTGCACTTCGGGACGCAGAAGCCAACCAGTAAGTGCTGGAGCCCCTGGGGCAGATCCTGGGGCCACTCTGGGAGGGGCACAAGGCCACCAGGTCACCAGTCACCGCCTGGCTCTAGCACGCTGGCAGCGCAGCATCCATCCACACGCAGGGTGCCGGACCAGTGGCACTGCAGACTATTAAGGTGGAGACGGTTTCGCTGTCTCCCTTAATTCTCTTTGCTGCTGCTATCTGTTTTCTCTCTGCACTCCACTCGGGCAGCAGGACTCAGCTGTGCAGTTCTGCTCCCCGCTCCCACGCTCGCCGCGCTGTGTGCCAGGATGCTCCTCGTTGCCGTGATGGGCCCGGCTGCCAGCCCGCTGCGCGCGTCGCAGCCGTTTGCACCGGGCTCTGCTCGCCGTGGTCTGTTTGCACCCAGGGACACCTGGCTGTGAGAACAGCTCTCTGCCCAGAGAGGCCATCACCAGCAATGCTTTTCTGCTTACATGCCCGATAACATCCAGCAGCGGCAGCAGAGCCAAGCTGGCGCGGGCAGGTTCGGATGGGATGGATGGTGGGAGTGGGATGAAACGGGACCCTTCTCAGGGGCTGTCATTCTGGGGATGTTTGTAGGCAATCTGTGATTTTCTGTGTATTTCACCTCTCGTTTTGCCTTTTTCAGCCACAACTGAGTCCTCCATTCAGGAGATCTTTGAATCGCAGCATTCAAGGATTCCCGGAGCCATTGCTGTGCGCAAAGCATCAGCTCTCCTCTCTCTCATTCATGGTTTCACTGTTTTCAGCAGTTTTCTTCCCGCTGGAGCTGGCTGAGCCTGTCCTTACCCATGATTAAATCTCTCAGTTTCTCTTCCAGAGCCAACTTTCATGCCTGAAACCTTTAAAAAGAAAGACGTGGTTGAAATTTTGTCCCACAAAAAGGCCTACAACACATGTAAGTAAACATCACGGTGAAGGTACCCCCACACGGGCCCAGAGATGGGACCGGCATGTAGAGAACTGGAAAGGTAAAAGGAAGGAGGCTACATGAACACGATCCCATGGGCACATTCCCATGGGCACAGTCCCATGGGCACAGTCCCAGCACGGCTCTCCTGGTCGGAGCTGTTCTCCCAGCCCCACAGAAGCCCCTGTGAGTGCCCCAGCAGGCTGGGCTCAGGCTGGGCAGGGGGAGGAGGAAGGGAGGGACAGCGCGGCGATGGGACGTGACTCATTGGCCTGGGAAGGGAGAGGGGAAGAGCTGAGCTGGCTGGTCCGCACGGCGGGGTCAGCGCCCCTCTCCGGTGCCTGCACTGGGATGGAGCAGGGGGCTTGGCGGGGCCCGTGGGATCCCGTCCGTCCCGGCCGCAGGTGGTGGGGCCTGCAGGAGGCTCTGGGCACAGTGCCCTGACGCGCTGGGGGCATGCACGCCAAGCAATGCAACAGCCTGGCTGGGGCTGCAGGGGCCAGGGACTCCCCAGGACTCCCCGCAGCCTCTGCAGGGCCCCCAGGGAGCTGGAAGCCCTCCCTGCTCCCAGCGCTGACCTGTGCCAGCGCGGGCACACGGAGCAGTCCACGCCTCACGGCCCTGCCAGGCGTCCTGCCCGGCGCCCCACTGACGCGCGTCCCTCCCCTGCAGCCATCCTGATTGCCCACCTCAAGCTCTCGCACATGGAGCTGCGCCAGATCCTCATGACGATGGAGACGGACCGCCTAGAGCCCTCCCACATCAAGCAGCTCCTGCTGTATGCCCCGGACGGGGAGGAGGTGCAGCGCTTCCAGAGCTACAAGGAGAACCCCGGCAAGCTGAGCGAGCCCGACCAGTTTGTGCTGCAGGTGCCGTGGACGTGGACGTCCCGTTGAGTGCCGCGGGGGAGGAGAGCATGGCGCGCGGAAAGCACGCAGGGCTCCGACGTGCTCGCTGTGCGTGCTGCGGGTGGGAGGGGCTGGGGGCCCCAACGCAGGGACCCCCTGTGAGCGGTGCTCGGGCCGATGCCTGAAGTGCCCAGGAGCTGCCAGCGGTGGCTGCCCCGCAGCTGAAGCTTACCACGACACTGACTGCACGCTGAGAGCGGCTTTGCCCAGCTCTGGCTTACTTTCCATTGAGAAAGTCACCTGCGGGCATTGCCATACAACTCCCTCTCCTACAGCACGATGCTGGGAACACGCCAGGGAGCATCATCTGGGAGGGCTGTGGCAAAGGACAGCTGTAATTTTCTCCACCTTTTGCTCTCAGATGTTGTCGGTACCAGAATACAAGATCCGGCTGCGCAGCCTGCATTTTAAGACCACTCTGCAGGAGAAGACGGAGGAGATCAAAGCGAGCTACGAGTGTATCTGCAAGGCCTCTCTGGAGCTGAAAAGCAGCAAGAAGCTGGCGAAGATCCTGGAGGTCAGAGCCACCGCCAGGGCGGGCAGCAGCCGGTGGGGACACCCTGTGCCTGCCTGGGGGCTTCCCTTTGCCCCAGCTCAGATGAGCTCAGATGAGCTGCCCCACATGGACAGGAATTCATTTGGCTTCGCTTTGAAAAAAGCAGGTGGGATGAATGAGAACACGGTGTGACCGCAGGCGTTTCCAGCTGGGAGATGAAAAGCCTGGGGGCTCCTGGCCAGTGACCCCCGACACCTCGCTAAGTGCTGGGGTTGCACATTAACGAGGAGTGAGCAGAAATCCAGAGCCCCAGGCTGGGTTCCAGGCGGTCCCGAGGGCCCTGCTGTGCGCAGTGCTGCCCAGCCACAGCGCGAGGAATCGGAGCCTTCCGGGGGGAATAGCTCTGCTGGATCACTGCTCCCTCTTTAAAAGATCCCCTTAAAGATCTGCACACGATAGCTGGGAAAGGCTTTTGGAGCTGGAAAGGCTTCCCTACCCTGCAGGCAGGGGGACCTCAGCAGCCTCCAGACTTAGCCCTGGTCCTGCAAGGGGTGCTGCTGAGAAATAGAAAGGCAAAGTCCTGCTGTGCTGCAAGAGGCAAAGGCACTGATCCAGGCCAGCCCCAAGTGCTGCAGGGAGGGAAGGGGCTCCTGGGCAGTGTCAAAGTAAAGCACCTTCCTGGAATGTCTTCCTGACCCAAAAGCAAATCCCAAAGGAGACGGGGACAGGGCAGTGCCCGTGCTGGAGGCAGCTGGCTGGTCATTCACTGCGGTTTCCCTTTGCAGTTTGTGCTGGCGATGGGGAACTACCTGAACAACGGGCAGCCCAAGACCAGCAAAACAACAGGCTTCAAAATCAACTTTCTCACGGAGGTGAGGAGATGAAGCATGCTCCTCCTTCTGCAGGAGGCAGCAGTGCCCCAGCAATGCAGGGAGAGATGGGCAGCACGGAGGAGCCTCTGTGCAGCCAGACCCAGTGCGTGCCTCCAAAACCCGCTCTGCATGGGGTCTCCTTGCTTGTTTTGCTTTGCTGCAGCTGAACACAACCAAGACGGTTGATGGGAAATCCACCTTCCTGCACATCCTTGCCAAATCGCTCAGCCAACACTTCCCAGAGCTCCTGGGCTTTGCCAAGGATCTTCCCACAGTGCCGCTCGCTGCCAAAGGTAATCGGACACGGGCACCCCTGGGAACATCTGCATGGCCTCGTGGTTTGGTGCGTGGTGGGGTGCAGGTCTGGCCATGAGCTGCACACCGTTGGCACAAGCCAGGAGGAGTGGTCCTGAGTGAGAGCAGGGGGCTGCAAGGGCACGAGCATAGCAGCAGGGGAGGTCCCGCCTGTCGCACACTGATGCACCCGGACGCGGCTGTCCCTGCGCTGAGCCCTTCTCCTGACATGAGGAGGGCTGCAACGAGTCCAGCTGTGCCTTGTGGGTGCCAACGAGGAGCCGGGAGGGAAGTGGCAGGAGCTGTCCCCTCCACCCAGCCCTGGCCCTGGCCATCCCCGCTGCGCAGCCGCACCGCACCGGTGCCAGCTGCTGCGGGACGCGGTGCACGCCGCACGCGGTGGGTTCACAGTCCACGCGCGGGTATGGCACGGGCCGAGGATCACATGGCTTGGTGAGCTGCCATAAAGAAGTCACAAAGATCCCGGGGCCACCACCCACCTTTGCTGGTCGTGTTCCAGCGGGCTGGCTGCAAGCTGTGGGGCTTCTTGCACCACACCCCCTCCTGGGGTGGGAGCAATTCCCCTGGGAATTGGTGCTGCAGCGGGGTAAATAAAGAGGAAAACTGAGGCCCAGAGATGTAAGCTTTCCCTTGGTGAAGGTCTGTAGCTGTAGCCGTCCTAGCTGGGTTTTGCATTTGGCCACGCTGCTCCTTAAACCACACGGACAGGCCGTGCAGAGCAGCGCCGGGCAGGGCACGCGGGAGATGCGTCCCCAGGCTCCCTGCCGCGACGGCCCACGCGCGCTGCCCGTGTCGGCAGCAGGAGGCAGCTGGGGCCGGGTGACGCCGCTGACTGCTCTCCTCCTGCAGTGAACCAGAGGACGCTGACGGCCGACCTTAAGGACCTCCACAGCACCGTCAGCGACATCCAGATGGCCTGCCACAGCATGCCGGCCACCGCCGAGGACAGATTTGCCATCGTGATGACTGTATCCTTCTGTAAAAGGGGCAAGTCCCCAGCACGACTCGCTGCCCTCAGCCAAACCGCTCAGCCGCCGTTGTCCCTGTCACAAGCCGACGCGGTGGCTGTCCGCACCGGGCCCCCAGTCTGGCTGTTTTCCCTTACGCCGCCCCTCCCAGTCCTTCCTGGAGAGCGCGCAGCCCGCCGTGCGCTCGCTGGACGACCTGCAGCACAAGGCCATGGAGGAATTCGGCAAGGTGCTGTCCTTCTTCGGGGAGGACTCCAAAATGACGACTTCAGAAGCTTTCTTTGGCATTTTCGCAGAATTCATGAGCAAGTTTGAGGTGAGCTGTATTTCTCAAAGCTGGCCAGCAAAAGGTTTCCTGCTAGATGTTGGTGAAGGATTTGATTTGCATGTGAGCTGTGGGCACCTACAGCAGCAAAACTGCAATTTTTCCAACACACGAGTTCGCAAGGCTGGAGCCCGAGGTGGGGTGGGACACGCTGCAGGGTGCTCCCTGCCCACACCTTGCCTGGTGCCCACACCTCGCTCTTTGCTCTCTCCACGCAGCGGGCGCTCACAGACGTGCAGGTCGGTGACAGCCAGCGCAGCCCCAGGATGACGTCCCCCCTTGCCTGGTGACGGGCCGTGGCGTTGGAGGCATGACGATTTCTTGCCAACAAAGTGCAATTTGCTTCTGTTGAGTTTGGTTGTAAATATGCTGCTGCCACCTGCTACCACCGAGCAGAACCGCAGGGCCGGGGCCGCGTGGACGCTGAGCAGCACCGCGGACGGCTGCAGACGGAGGCGAGGGTGAGGGATTGCTGCACGAAGGGAAACTCCAGCATCCTTCCTAGCGTCCTCCATTTCCAGTGTATTGCGGAATCGAGGACTGCAGACACATCGGGGTGAAATCCCACTGCCCACAGCACACACACCTGGCACCAGCGGTCACTGGAGCCCTGTCCCATGTCCCCCTGGGCCCTGCCCCTTGTGCAGGATGCGGCCCCAGCGCTCTTTTTTCAGGTGCAAAGCCCCAGCAGGGGCCAGGGGCCAGCGCCCACTCCCCAGCTGAGCAGCAATGCCAGGGCCTCCCACGCCCCCTGCACGCCCCCAGTGAGCAGAGCAGCGCGGGGCTGCAGGGCTGCCGCACAGAACACCGCAGCTGGGTGCAGGCTGCCAGGGGGGTGCGTGCTTTGGTGCCCCACCAGTGCCGGCCAGTGGCAATGGGAAGAAGTGGGACCTTGCAGAGCCCCGATGGCACATCTGTGTGGTCCCAAGTAGGGATCCAGGCTGGTTCTGCCTAGCTGCTCAGGGGAGCAAGAAAAGCCCCTGGGCCCTTCCTGGCCGCCAGCTTTGCTTGAAGGTTTGGCAATGACCGATAAAATGTCCCACTGACGGTTCAGTATCACCAGACTAACCCAAACTCACCAGGAGATAAAAATCCCTGAGCATTTCGGTGCCTCCTTGGAAAGCACAAAACCCTCGGTACCTTCAGAACCAGTGGGAGCCTCTGAAGCCCTGGTACTGCCCCTGCGGGCAGCAGAGAGCGCTCCGGCACCTGCCCCAGGGGCTGGGGTCCCTTTGGCATGCTGCACCACACGACCACTTCGTGCTGGCTGCACCGGGGACTCGAGAAGCATGCTCGCCCACCCTGCAGCAGTGGCTGGTCGCCGTAATTAACGTAACTCCAGCGAGACAAAGGGCCAGCAGCACCCCGCGGCCACGCAGCGCCCCAGGGCCCCGCAGCACACCGCCGGGCACCGCTCCTTGCAAAGCCTCCCGCCCTGCCGAAGCTCCGCGCCCGCAGCCTAGGCGACCCTCTCCACCTCTCCACGTCGATGCCAGAGCAAGAGCTCTCGCCGCGCTGAAGTACACATCACCGACCGGTGCATTATCCATGGGAGACCTTACGACCATCGAGTCTTCAGTTTTCAGTATTCTTTTAACCCGCCGTAGGAAGTGACGTGTATTCTCACAAGTGTTTTCAGTTCATACAGCTAAAAGTGCCAGGTAGTTTTGAGCCTTGGGCTGTCAGAGCCCAGCCCTGCTGGTCTCGGCCTCCTCTCTCCGCTGACGATGGTGCAGGGTAATGCACGCTCATCTCCACTTCACATTTTGGAGTTTTCACTGCATTCTTTTTTTTTTTTTTTTTTTTTTTTTTTGTAAAAACTTATCAAACATTTAAACCACTGGAGGTTATTATGAAACTGTCATTTAAAATGTGACAATGCTGTACATAGACTTTGCTACATGTTGTAACTTCCCCGAATAGCTAGAACTCCGATCCCTTTGGTATTTTTATGTGAATATTTTCAAAGAACCGGAACTTCTGAGATATGGTTATATTATTTGATAGTAAAACTGTGTATATCCACAGTTCAGTCTCTACCCAACACCTATGTGCTGTTCCCAGAATAAAGCTGCTGCCTTCTGCCTCCTGACTGCATTGCATCCACGTTCTGTCACAAGCTGCGGCGTGCGATGGCTGCAGGTGAAGGTGAGAGGACTCGGCGTGTGGCACGCCTGGCACTGCACTTCACGGTGTCGGTCCCTTTACCTGCAGCAGGGAGGGGCAGCACCTGACCCTGCTGGTATGGGGAAAGTGACTGCATAAGAGAGTTGTTTGTGAGCGCCTTCAAGCCAGCACGATGCATATAAGCAGCAAATTCTTAAAATAACACGGATTTTTTTCTGCAGCCTTCAGAAGAAAGCAGCTGGTGTGCGTGTGAGCCGGAGCATTGTTTCCCTCCAAAAAGGAATTCCTGGCTGAGGCTGAGGTGATGTCCTTGGAGCCGTTTATCTCCCTTTACACCCCCAGCAGATAGATAGGGGCCGGCCTCCTATCGGCGTCTGGTTGTAGTTTAGCTTGTTTACAGCAGCCTGCTCCGCCGGCGGCTCCTCCCCGGGGGCCACGCGCAGGCACCTGCGGGCGGCTCGGAGCGGAGCTGGCACACAAACATGGGCAGAAGTCAGCCCTGGGCACGTGCGCGCGATGTGCCCAACGCCCTGGTGCTCCTTTAGGTGTTCTGCAAGCTGCATCTGAGCTCGGCAGCAGCCATGCCGTGCACCTGTGGGTTTGTTGCTGATAACTCCAGGCACTAGGTAATTCCTTCCCAGACTCAGCACAGAAGAAGGTGCATGGATTGGAGGCAGCATGAGGCACCTGGGTGCTCAGCTTGAAGCCCTCGAGGCTCTGCGTTGTTCTAGCGGAGTTCACAAAAATCTGGAGTTTCCACATTTTAGCAGACCAAATTAAAGCACCCCCAGTCACAAGACCTCAAGTTCTGTCCATCGGTGTGAGCTGAGGGTGAAACAATGAGCTAAACTACAGATTTTCCTACTTTGCTTCTGGTTTCCTAGGCTTCGGGGTGCTCTTTTTATCATTATTTCACATATTTCACTTGCCTCCATTCTCAGTCTAGAAAAGCCAAAAGCAAAGGCGAAAGCTGAATTCCTGACTCCAGCAGCTGAGGTTCTACGAGAAATGAGGTTTCACAAAACGTTTTGCACAGGCAGCGCAGTGAGCTGCACCACGACAGGAGCAACAGACGGTGCTGAAGCCGAAACCTCCATCCTGGGCTCCGAAAGGGACCCAGTTCTGGGGTTAACCCTCGGGCACAGCAACGGGCCCCGCCCAAGGATGAATTCTGCTCTTTGTGAGGCTCAGGCACACATTTAGACAGAGGGCTGCCAGCTCCCTCCTGTGTCCCGTGGTGTCAGCCCGGGCCAACATCAGCACTGACTTTCATTGTTGCCTGTCCCCTCATTAAATGTGCAGATTGCTTAAGAGGATGGCACTCTGGAGTTTGACCCGTGAGCCCTGATAGTGACAATAGCACACTTCTCACCAGAGCCACAGGGCACCGGGAGAGTAACTTTGGGCAATTAGTTTAACTTTGACTATAAATATTCCTCCTCGTTCCTTGTGACACTCTTAACAGCTCTGCTGGCAAGTCCCCATTCTCTGGCAATATTTAAGCTGCCTGTCAGTTGGCAGAGCCTTGGTGGTGCCCAGCGCGAGGGAGCAGAATGAGACCCGGCTGAGCGCAGTAAGTCCCTCCAGCTCCTACCTCGCGCCGGGGCGGTCGGGGCACTGCTGCCTGGGGTGGCTGCGGGGTGACACCCCCACGGGTGGCGGTGGCTTTGGGAGGGGGACGGAGCTGGGAAAGCTTTAAAAAAAACCCTCGTAGCAGCATTGAGAGTGATACAGCGCTGCCGGCGCACCCACGTGGGCTGCGTCTCCCCGGGCCATTGATAAAGGCTGGCTTCAGCGGGCGCATTTCAATGCCACGGATGTTCCTTGCTCACAATCTCTGGCGGGGAAAGCGCTGCCGCCTGTGCCAGGAACCAAGGGAGACCGAGCTGTGACCTGAATGCACAAAACAAGCAAAATTTCCACTGGGCTGTGGCAGAGCTGGAATTTGAAATCAGAGCAGCTGAGCTCATCGCGCTCATCCTGGTGCCCTGCGTGGTGCTGGGTGGGCACCCACGGGCACGGCTGGATGCCGGGGGCTCCGCCAGCACAGCTGCGTGTTCCCTCCCCACTGCCAGCACGAGAAACACCCACAGGGCTCTGCCCCTGCACCGCAGGCACTGCAGAGGGGAAAAACTTAGCTGAGACCTGCACCGCGCACAGGTAGCTCAGTGCAGACCGTGCTGCAGGTGCACAACGCCTGGCCCAGTCCGGGAGGTGCTCTGGGCTGAGAAGAAACGGCAGCATCAGGGCTGCGAAAGGGAACGCGGGAGGAAGCAGGGGTTAGCGGCTTCCCGAGGCTGGCACACCAAAGCGCGTTTCTCATGCCCAAGTTAGAGGTTCAGCGTGCCAGCACAACCTCAGCGCCAGCCCACATAGGTTGCCCCTCAAGGAGGTCCCTTCAGCAGGGACACAGGACAGAGCCTGCACTTCTCAGCGCTGCCCAGTGCAACTGCTGCGTTTCCATCGCTGGTGCATCTGCAGCACTGCCTCGGTGTGCGGGGACATGGGGGGAGCTTTTTGTATGCATTCCCTCTCCGCTTTGTTCGCACACCTGGGCAGTAAGGGCGCGGCGGTGTCACCAGTGTCCAGCAGCAGCTGCCCGCGCTTCAGCCAGCTCTCTAGGCACCAGGTACGCTGAGGGCAGCTTCCAGCTGCAGGTCAAAGCTGCGATTTTCTGTGTCAACAAACGGGTGAGGCCGGAGGAGGCTGTGAAACGCAGACACATGGGCGGATATCTCTGTGCTCTGCTGGGCACGGGGCTCAGGGGAAGAACTTGTTCGGCTGCTCCTCATCCCAGCAGCAGGTGACACCGCCTTCCTCTGCCCCACCTCCTCCAGCTTTCCGAGGTGGGAGCTTATAAGTGTCACCTTACAAGTGTAGCAGTGGCCAGAGGGCCTGGCCGGCCACGCAGGCATGGGGAGGAGAAGGCCGAGCGGGCACCCGCGGCCCTGGCGGTGACGGTGCCAGGGGGCCCAGGGGACGTCTCCGCGGCTCAGCAGGGTAAGAGCAGACCCTCACCCACTGCGGGCAGGGAGGTGCCAGGCTGCCCCTGCAGTGCTGCCATCGCCTCCTGCGTTGCTTTGTAAGCAAGGCAGAGCCTGGATGAGGGAAGGAGGAAAGGAAGAGGAACTGCGTTAATTCCCAGTGAGCCTCCTGACACGGACTTTCTCCTGCCCCCTTCTTCCAAAGGGCAGCAGCCGTGGACAGGAGCCAGGCACCCCGGGGATGCTCAGGAGCAGTCAGCAGCTTCCCCCTGCTGCCGCAGCCCTGCATCCTCCCTAACTACACAGCCCATGTTTTACAGATCTATGCTTCAAGGCAGAGGAGCGCTCGTCCTGCACACGAAGCCATGGAGAGCACCAGCAGCACCCCGTCGTCCGTGACGCCACAGTGGGATGTGTTTCCCCAGAAGACGCTGGGTGCCATAGACATTGCTATCCTTGTGCTGTACTTTGTGTTTGTCCTGGCTGTTGGGCTGTGGGTAAGCATTTGCTGTTAGACGTGCGCTCTGTTATACTGAAAAATTTTGCTGTTTGGGCCTCAAATTATTTCACTTTGGCTTGAATCAAGCCGCAGATCACTGAATTCAGCTGCCCGAGTGGAAGGGTGCAGTTACAACTGGTTTACAGGGTCCTTTCCCTCACTTCAGCCCGGGGAAGTGTCCTCACTGCGCCGCAGGAGGGCTGTTCAGCGCCAGTGTTTGCAGAGGTATTGAGAGCACTTGTAAGGAAGAGGTTGTGTGTCAGGTACTACTGATAACAAGGGTTTGTTCATCCGGGAAGGAACCGCTGCCCTATAACTCACCCGTGTTTCTCTGCAGCGAGGTCTCCACAGCAGATTTTGTAAATTAAAAATGCCCTTTATGTACAGTTAAGGCAGAAGGACATCCCCCTGGCATGGCTTTTGCAATAGCAAAAGCACAGCCTGGCTGTCGGAAGGCAGAGACGAACGGCCGCTGCCTCCACACGCGGTGCGTAACACGCGTGAGAACATCTGAGGCCTCTGAAGAACAGGAGCCAACGAGCAACGTGTGCGATGCGTGGCTCCGCCGATAACCAGCGACGTCCGCAGCTCTCGTCCAGAATTGCTTGGCTTCCTTGGGGATGTGGAGTGGGGACAGGGCAGGCTCCCGCGGGGGAAACGGCCCCGCGCTCGGTGCTGCGCTGAGCCGGCGTGCTGATCCTCTGTTCTGCTGTTCTGCTTCCCCAGTCCATGTGGAAGACGCAGCGCAGCACTGTGAAAGGCTACTTCCTAGCCGGGGGACAGATGGTGTGGTGGCCTGTAAGTACCTTGGCTGTATCCTGCTTGTGCCCCTGGGCTACAGTGAGACTTCTGTCCAGGCAGAATTCATTTCTCCAAACAGAAGATGAGCCCCTTGTTTTGCAAAGACCCAGTAATAGTGCTGGCTTTTGTCTGTGTTCAGGAGCAGGGAAGCTGGCTGGCACAGCGCACCCAGCTGCCCCCGCGCTGCGTGCACCCCCAGCCCCCGTGGGACGCGGTGCCTGACGCCCACGTCTCTCCCCAGGTGGGCGCATCCCTGTTTGCCAGCAATGTTGGAAGCGGGCACTTCATCGGCCTGGCTGGGTCAGGAGCTGCGTCCGGAATCGCTGCGACAGCCTACGAGTGGAACGTGAGTGTGGCACGGCATGGCGGGGCAGGGCAGGGCAGGGCAGGGCAGGGCAGGGCAGGGCACTGCACGGCAGGGCACGGCACTGCACGGCAGGGCACGGCACGGCACGGCACAGCAGCCCTCCCACTGCCTCCCCCCGCTGCCGGTGGCCCGCAGCCCACGAGATGTCCCCGAGTCTCCGTGCCCCCGGGTGCAGGCTCTCCCCACCTGCTCGCAGCCTGGAGCAGGCTTTTGACCTCCCTCCCCGTTTGTTCTGCAGGGCATGTTTTGTGTTTTGGTGCTGGCCTGGCTGTTCCTTCCCATTTACATAGCAGCAGGAGTAAGTAAACGGGGCGCTGGGGCCACCAGTGACCTGCTGGGGTCCAGCCCGCCCGCGGCTCAGGGGCTCCGCCATCCCCTGCCACCTCCCCAAAGGCGCCTGTCCCGCGCAGGTCACCACCATGCCCGAGTACCTGCAGAAACGCTTTGGGGGCAAAAGAATCCAGATGTTCCTGGCGATTCTCTACCTGTTCATCTATATCTTCACCAAAATATCCGTAAGTGGGAAAATGAAAGGAGGCTGAGCTCATTTTGCTTCGGAAAGGTGTGCTAACCAGCCAGGCTGGGCTGCGGTGGCTGGCCCTTCCCCAGAGTGTCCGAATATCACGGGGTGTACTTGCAATATGCCAGAGAAAGATAGACTACAGCTGTTTTGAGAAGCTACACAAAAATAATCACATCTTTTTTTCCCATGAAGGATTTGAGTAGGAGGAAGCTAGATGTCAGCATCCTGAGCAACAAGCCATTGAGAAGTTAAGCGGGGTGGATGCACTCGTTGTTAGATTTGCTGGCTAGCTTGCCGCGTTTCTTCCCTTTGCACAATTACTTCCTGCACAGAAACCAACGGCTGCTATGTGCAGGGTGAATAAGAACGCGGCAGTCGGTCTGCGTTCAGGTGGGAGGAGCTCGGTGATGTGCTGCTCCTGCTTGGTGCAGTGCCCGGAATGAATAACCCAGGCCGCCCCGCGCGGCGCCTCGCGGGCTGCTCATTAACGGCGCAGCAGCGCGCGAGAGGTCCCCGACGGCGATTTCCCTGCGCGTGGAGGGCGCAGGTGGTCCCAGCAGCCTGGCACACGTGGGGGGGTCCCGTGGGCACCGTCCTCGGGTGCTCCTTCAGGCCCCCATGACACCCAGCTTAGAGGGGCTGGGTCGTATCATCACAGCAACGGCGACAACTTCTGTTTGCAGGTCGATATGTACGCTGGGGCCCTCTTCATCCAGCAGGCCTTGCACTGGGACCTCTACATTGCGGTGGCGGGTTTGCTGGCAATCACTGCTGTCTACACTGTTGCAGGTACGTGGCTGAGCTCTGGGTCCTGCACAGCAGGTCCTGCTCAGCGCGTGCAGTGCACAAAGCGCCCTCACGCCTGTGGCAGGGGCCCCGCAGTTCCCATTCTGGGTGGCTTTGCCATGAGTGTGGGGAACAGGGAAAATAGCAACTGGTAACTCAGCTGTTAAACAAAATGACCGGGTGTGGGTAAACGAATGCCCCTGATAAGGCCGCACCAGGTATGGATGCGCGGCAGTCTGTCCTTCAGGGAAGCCATGCTCCTGTTGTTCGCCCAGCACAGCTCCTCCAGGCTTTTTCGGGGTGTGAGGGAGGGATTAACACAGCAATGAGCCGTGTAATGCGGAAAGCACTGTCCGTCCTGGGTGCCCTTTCGGGGCTTAAGAGTGGCCAAATGGAACAAAGCCATGCACGGAGCAAGCAGCAAATCCCACACAAACAAAGGCTGCTCCTTTCCCAGTGCTCAGCCCTGGTGACGTTGCTCATAAAGATCCCCTCCGCCCTCCACCTCCGCTTTTTTTCCTCCTCTTTATTCAGCTTGGGCTTTGTTCTGGAGCTTTTCCATGCATTTCCCGTAGAAGTTCTTATACTGGACTTTGGCTTTTTGGTGACAAAGTGGTGACTCACTGTGCTTTGAAACATGAGGCGCAGGGATGGCTGAGCACGGCAGAGGTGACGCGTCGCGGGGCTGCTCCCCTGAGCGCCGCTGTGGGGTGCCAGGGGCTGTGCTCAGAGCAACCCCAGCCCAGCACTGCTCTGCTCCCGCAGGTGGCCTGGCTGCCGTCATCTACACGGACGCGCTGCAGACCCTCATCATGCTGATCGGCGCTGTCACCCTCATGGTCTTCAGTGAGTGCCCCCTGCCGAGCTGCGGCAGCTGTCACACCGCAGACGTGCTGGGTCTTCACAGCTGCTAGCTAGCTGGTGTCCTGAGAACGGCTTGCTACGCGTTTTCCCGTTGAGATACCTGCTTGTACAAATGATTTTATGGGAGTTCTTTAAGTGGTAAAAATGCACGAGAGCTCCATGAAAAATACCTAAAGAAGCAGGTTTTGAGGTAGCATGGCAGATGAACTAGCACCCCCCAGCCAGCAGGTCTGCAGCACGATGCTGTCCCCAGCCCAGTGTTAGAGCCAGCAACTCCTGCTCTAAGCAGCAGCTGGGGAGTATCTGTAAGGACTGTACCTACACGTCTACGTACCTGCAGGGAAAACCAGAGAGACCGAAAAGAGCGCAGGGCACGGGAGATGTGCTAACTGCCTCTCACAACCTATTTCAGGCTTCGTTGAAGTCGGCGGTCTGGAAGGTCTGCAGACAAAGTACTTCGACGCCATCCCCAGCACCCGCAGGGAGAACAGCAGCTGCGGCCTGCCAAGGGAGGACGCCTTCCACATCTTCCGGGACCCCGTTAACTCCGACCTGCCCTGGCCGGGGGTGCTGGTGGGGATGACCATCCCGTCCCTGTGGTACTGGTGTACCGACCAGGTGCGTCGCTGCTTCTGCCTCTGCTTGGTTTCCAGAGCTCCTTCTTGGCTGTTTGACTCCGACTGCAAGGCTCAGGTCTGCAGCACAGCCTGGACTGGTCACTGTTTTTGGTGGGAACACGGTGACATCTGATGCTTTCAGTCCTCACACTGCAGAGCCTGACAGGCACAACTAGGTTTTGTATTATTGCGTGTAAATGGGGGGTGTTAATCCTGCTCTGTAAAGATGTTTTTTGGAACTTCATCCTTTCACTTCCCTTAAGCCACCCTCGAACTCACTCTCAGCTCCGCAGGGCTCTGATCACCTTCACCCTGGGTGCCCACATCAGGGCCAGCAGAGTGATGCCCCAGGCAGCCCTCTGATGCCCGCGCAGTGCTCCTCTAACTGGCTGTGCTCCTGTCCTGCAGGGCAGGGCTGTCCCCAGCAGAAGAGGAGGAAAAGAAAACTCTAAGCCTGAGCACGCTCAGTGTAAAGCTGTAAAACGCAGCGTGCTGCACAGGCCAGGCTCGGATGTCCCTAAGATGCTCGGGATCTGAAGCAAGCATTATAAAGCCAAGCTGTGTGCTCGCTTTTCTAAGGCTGCAATAGTTCAGAGGAGAACCAAATATACAAATGGTCGCGGCAGGAGCCCTGTGCCAAAGAGCAGCAAATGGTGCAGGCACACCGCTGGCAGCGGGCTCCCTTCCAGCCAGCAGCAGACCCAGCGCGTTTCTCCACCTCCAGGTCATCGTGCAGAGGTCCCTCGCTGCTAAAAACCTCTCGCACGCCAAGGGAGGCTCCCTGATGACCTCCTACCTGAAAATTCTGCCGCTCTTCATGATGGTGATGCCGGGCATGATCAGCCGCGTCCTCTTCCCAGGTCAGTGCTGAAGGAGAGCTCGGCTCCCGCCGATGATCCTCGCGGGCTGTGGCCACCCCGCGCAGCTCAGACAGCCTCTGCAGAATGAGCTGTCAGGCTGCAGTGCCTCAGGTGCCCAGGTGTGACAAAGCTGCCTTCCAGCTGTAACTGGCAGAACGTGCATCCTCACGCGGCAGACTCCAGCGGTACTGGCCTCCTGTGACTCACAAACACTGCTTCTCCCCCCCGCTGCTTATTGCAGATCTGGTGGCTTGCGCAGAGCCGGAGATTTGTCGAAAAATCTGTGGCAACCCGTCTGGCTGCTCCGATATCGCCTACCCGAAGCTGGTCATAGAGCTCCTGCCTGTAGGTGAGCAGCTGGCTGGGCTCCGGGCGAAGGTGTCTGTGGGAAAAGGCCAGCAGGGAAAACACCTGCACCTGCACCTGCGTGGGGTGACCGCGGGCTTGATGGAGCAGTGGCAAGGGACAGCACAAAGCAGGAGACGGGTGATGACCCTGCATCCAGAGGTCTATTCTTACAAACTCAGATAAGAGATATACAGATGTATGACAAGGAGAACTGGCTGTTAAAGCCTCCCTACAGCTGGGCACTTCAAATGGGGGTTAAAAAGATTTTTAAAATCTGCTGTAGTTCAGAGAATTCAGGGCTATCCTGCAGCTGGGGTTACTTGGGATTCTCAGGTCGCTGCACTGCTCTTTGTGCTTCCAGGACTCAGGGGCCTGATGATGGCCGTGATGATAGCAGCCCTGATGTCCTCCCTGACGTCCATCTTCAACAGCGCCAGCACCATTTTCACCATGGACCTCTGGAAACATTTCCGGCCCCGCTGCTCCGAGTGGGAGCTCATGATCATTGGCAGGTACGGGGAAACGGGATCTGCTGCAGGTCAGGGTGGGCCGAGAGCCCCGCAGCAGGCAGGTCTGCTGCAGGGTGGGAGCAGAGGCCTCGTGGTCACAAGGGGAGGAGTTTGCAACTGAGCAATTGGAAAAGAATGACCTGAGCTAACGACGCTGGCGTCCCACACAGGGTCTTCGTGCTGCTGCTGACCGTGGTCTCCATCCTGTGGATCCCGCTGGTCCAGGCTGGCCAGGGCGGGCAGCTCTTCATTTACATGCAGTCCATCAGCTCCTACCTGCAGCCCCCTGTGGCCATGGTGTTCATCCTGGGCTGCTTCTGGAAGAGGGCGAACGAGAAGGTAAGAGCCCCGCGGTGCCGGGCACAGCCATCCCTGGGGCAGGGGGCAGGACACCCGCTGCTGCTTTCCAAAGGTGTTTTGGAAGCAGTGAGAGGACTGCATCGCTTGGCTGCAGGGTGTCCTTCATACAGCCTGAGGCTCGTTAGGGCCTCGCTGGCCATTCGTTAGGTGCACCCGTGTGATCCGCACCAGGGGCCCAGGGAGTTAAGGAGCCAGAGCACAAGGCATCAGGAATCCAAAGCCTTCAGCTCCTCAGCTGGTGCTGGCTACGGGGCAAAGCCTTCCCAAACACAGCTTTGTTCAGCTGCAGAGCAGTTGTAGGCGCCTGTGGTGGTGCAAGCATCACTCTTCACAGTACTCTAGCACGAGGGGTCACACCTCCCCTCCACGCCAGAACCAAGGAGCCCCTGCTCCCCACGCAGGAGCGGCAGCAGGCTGCTGTAACAGCACCCGCACACCTGGCCAAACAGCACCAGCAGGGAAAGGGGGAGAGGGGAGCCACGGAAAATAACAGCAGGGAGAACGCCTGGCAGCTTACAGCCCTGGGTCCTGGGTGGGCACGTGCTTCTTGCTCCAGCAAACAACCCTCCCTCCCTAGGGCGCGTTCTGGGGCCTGGTGCTCGGGCTGCTGCTGGGCGTCATCCGGCTGGTGCTGGACTTCATCTTCCCCGAGCCGCAGTGCGGGGAGCGGGACACCCGGCCGGCCGTGCTGCGCTACATGCACTACCTCTACTTCTCCATGGTGCTGGCGGCCGTCTCCACGCTCACCGTGCTGCTCGTCAGCCTGCTGACGGAGCCCCCCTCGGAGCAAATGGTGCGTCCGCCCCCCACGTGGCTCCCGCTGTGGGTTGACGGGTCCCACGTAACGACCCTGGGAATGAGGTGGAGATAAATAATCTGGGGATGGGCGTTTCCATCTGTCCGTTGCCACGAAAGCTCCTACCCTGTAACAGCAGTCCCTCCTTTGCTCCAGCAGCCTGCTGCTGCCATGTAAGGTTTTGGTCCCGCACAGCCAGAGTCCCACCCTGGAGACTGGCCAGCAGCAGATGTTGCAGAGAGCTGTTCTTAAGTTGAAACGTGTGTGTTTAACCCGTGGCAAATTAGCCTTTTCACTCTGTCTTCCAAGAAATTCCAGCTTCTGGGTCATCTTTATGAACACTTACTAATTTAGTGAGGAGCCATTTTTACTCGCAGAAAAGAGAAATCAAGGGCAGAGAGCACACTTCCTCTGGAACAGGTTTGTGCCAGTTTGACTACTTTTAATAGACGTACCGAGGCCACAGAAAAACGCAGGTAGCAGCAGGGAGGGCCAGAGGGGACCTTCAGAAATCGTTCAGCCAACGCACCTCTTGCTTCGAGACAGGACTAACCTGACACACTGCTGAAAGACCCGTGGCAAACTCACTCCTACGTGTCCCCAGAGGGAGGAGCACAGGGAGACGCGCAGCCCCCCCGAGACCCTCCCCTCTCAGCAGAAGTTTCTCCTCTTCTCCAACCTGAATCTTTCCAGCTCCGTGTTGTGCTCATCCCTTCCTGTCCTCCCTGTCCCTGATACCGAGGACATTCCTCTCTAACGAGCCTTTTACACACCTGAAGAAATTTATCCTGTCTCCCAGCTGTCTGCTCTTCTCTAAACAACCCCTGCTCTGTGAATCATCCCTCACTGCCCACAGTTCCCACTCTTTTGCTCCCTTCCCTGGCCCACGTAGGCTGCTCCAGCGATGCCCCATGCGGTAACCAAAGCGAGGAACACCGTCCTTCGAGGAGCTGCCAGGTTGCAGACAAAACTGAGCCAACGCCACTGTTGGCAGCTGAGCCCTCAGCCGCTCGCCTGCTCCACCGGAGCGGGAGGACACACTCCGGCCCTTACAGTGTTCTCTCTGCAGGCTGCTGTGCTGCTAAGGCAGTCCTCTGAGAGACCCTGAAGCAGGTTTCTTTAACTACACTCTTCATGCCATCAGATAAGTCGGCTTACCTGGTTCACGCGCGGAGATCCGCCAGCCAAGACAGACCTAGCGGTCAGCACTTCTCCTGACGCTGCAAAAGGAGCACGCGAAGCTGAGCGTCCAGCTCTCCAGATTGATATAAGCATTGCTTCTGAAAATAGTGCAAATGATAACAAATGTAAGTGCTCCAACACTGTGCTCAGTCATACCCACCGTTAACAGCCCTAGGCACTATGTAAAGGCTCTGAAGACAAGAACAGTTAAAGCTCTTCCTCCGGATTTCTGTATCTTCAGGCCATGCTGAAGGGTTTCTACCTGGCAGTTTTACCTAGGCCAACATTTGGTTCCTTTTCCATCTCTTGATGGCATTACATATGCTTGAAATCAAGAAGGAGCTGGATGGGATACGGAAAGCCATGCCCCCTGTCCTGCACTAGAGCCTAGCGCTCTCTGCACCTGCAGAGAACTGACTGAAAGGGGAGGGGGGAGGAAAACCACAATTATTTTCATGAAATTCCATTTCTGTTTTTCAGTGATGTTATCTGATCGAC
The DNA here is from genome assembly GCA_013399715.1 of Alectura lathami. NCBI lineage: Eukaryota > Metazoa > Chordata > Aves > Galliformes > Megapodiidae > Alectura > Alectura lathami. The sequence goes on along the minus strand of VXAV01008734.1, from coordinate 5,416 downwards.
TCTAGCAGCAGGGAGAACCCAGAGCCCTGGGCGGAGTTCTTGACAGATCAGTGAAGGAGGATTTACATTTTTTAAAACTTGTACTTGTCGGTATTAGGTACAAACACGCATAGCAACGCACTCTGCATTTCCAGCACCAATCACCACCACTCGTTTTTGCCAGGCGTGGGACACTGTTTCGGCAGCTCTGCAGCTTCGGCTGCACGTTCTGTTGAATGATCAGAGAGGGAAGGAGGAAGATGAGTGAGGGAAGGAGGAGGATCAGTGAGGGACGGAGGAGGATCAGTGAGGGAAGGAGGAGGATCAGTGAGGGAAGGAGGAGGATCAGTGAGGGAAGCACGGGTCTCCCAGTGCTGGGAAGTTCACTCCCGCTGCACACGATCTTCCTGGCATTTTGTCCTGTATGCCCTGTCCCGTCCCAAAGCTGGGAGAATTCGCCTTACGCACATGTGGTGTGGAGGAGCCCTGACCAGACCAGAGCATGCACGGGGCACAGGCAGCTGATGGGCACCACGCAGTTACAGCCGGGCTTCTACATTTGGCCTGCAGTTACTGCTTCCTAAATCGTGGGGAAGAGCAGGGCTTGAGCTCAGGCTGCGGGGAAGAACAAAATTGACCCTACAGCCCCAAGGAGATGCTGTGTGAAGGGTTTCCCACACCTCAGTGTAGCCAGTGCGCTCGTCCACAGAGTGAGGATGCACTTTTGCACCAAAGCCCTTTGTGCAGGGCCATACTGACACAGGCCCGGGGGCTGCTGTCGGTGAGACTCACACCTCGCCCTGTGCTGGCTCTGCAGGTCCGAGGAGAACCAAGGGGGACTCGAAGCTGCTGAGGACCTTCCTGTGGCTCTGTGGGATGGAGCGCAGACAGGAGAACGCCGAGGACGCGGCACCGACCAAACCCGAGCTGCCCATGGCCTCCCTGGAGGAGAAACCGCTGGTGAAGCACATCCTGAACATCAACCTGGTACTGAGCATGTGCGCTGGGGTCTTCCTCTGGGCCTACTTCGCATAGCAGTCAGCTGCCTGGTTCCAGATGACGTCGACTAATTTTAACTGGTGTAAATAATAATTAACAGAGGGCTAATGTAATTTGTAACGCTTTCTAAATTTTATTTAAGAAGTCAGAGCCCCCTCCCTAACACTTCCCTCACTTCTCACGAGGAGCCCGGCTGTGGAAGGCGCTGAGCGCTCGGCACCGCCGCAGCCAGACCTGGACTGGAGGCACGGCGCTGAGCGTGAGGCGGGCGGGAGCGCGCTGTTCGGTTATTTTAAGTATTTAATGCTGCTCTCTGGGGTTAAAGCACTACCTGCCATTCAGGACACCTGCATTCTGTTCCTGTTTACGCCTCTGTAACCACCTGCAACGCACGTGGCTTGCCGGTGCTGCAGCCCCCTGCTGTAGCAGGGGAGCCAGACCTCCTCCGCCTGCCACGGGGGCAGCGCGGGTCGCGTTGTCCCACGTTCCCGTAACCCGCAGTGCCCGCGGGCGGCGGGGCCCCGCG
>VXAV01008730.1:543637-561316 GCA_013399715.1 Alectura lathami | reverse complement strand
TCCCTTCCCTTCCCAATTTTTTTCTTGCTGTCAGTACCACATACAATGATGTAAATGGCGAGGTCCTCTCCAACTGATGTGAGACCCTTGAAGAATCCAGACTTGGGCTGATCTTCCACATGTTCTGTGGATGCCTAGGGCAGCTACTGGTAATATCTGTTGAGGCTGTGGTGGCATATTATCACTGTTACCTTTTTATTGAGCTTTGAAGAAACCTTTATAGTAAAAGAAATTAAGAACTGCAAATTTGTCTCAGCTCCTGTAAATGTGACTCCCCTTCCCCATCTCATAATCTGCCTAGAAGATCTAGGAAGGGACTACTTTCAGCCACGTTTGACAAGTGCTGGAGCCAAGTAGCCAACCTGGATGAGCCCACTGAGTGGTTTCCAATGGCGGTGTCTTCCGTTTGGAGTACGGAGAATGGAGTACGGAGAGCAGTTTAGCTCTCTTGCTGCAGCCTGACTGCACACTGTACCATGTTCCCTCTCCTGCTTTGGTGAAACACGAACAGTGCATTGCAAGTACTGCAGGGCTGCATTTCCAGATAGCTTCACTGATGGCAGCAAACTTGCATTAATGAACAACATAATCTGTCTGGAAGGAAATGAAAAGGGTGCTCATCAGGGAAAAAGATGGGCAAAATATTTTGTTTAAAAAGAACAATAGATTTGTTTGGACTGTTTCAGTCTTAATGCTTGTATTGTAGCTTGTGATAACTCAGAGAGTGCCTGCAGACAATTAAATAACAGAAAAAAAAATGCCATTTTTGTATTATAATTAGTTTTTAATTGTTTAATACATTCTCTTTGGGAAAACATTTGTGTCTGTCTGTCACGGTGAGAGCTACTTGTGAGATGATTCCCTATGATTCATCTCTCTCCCTGTCTAAAATCAGACACTGATCTTCTTTACCCCAAATCTCCACCAGCCTATTCTCTCGCACTCCCGGCGCCTCTCCCATGGGACCTGTTTTACATCCTACAAACACTGGACAGCGAGTCATATTTGAAGCCTGTAGCACCCGTCTGGAGAGCAGTGTGAGGGCTGAGAGAATAGCTGGGGTTCCCCTTCTATCATCAGTGGATCCTCTTGGCTCCAGTTCCCTCTTGCTGTCCTCTGGAATGGGTAAAAGGGCTGAAGCTGTGGAGCTGGGATCCCAGGGGAGGGCATTTGCCTAATAGGAAGTGTGGTCGGTTGGCAGGTATTCGATGATATCGGACACTGATACAGAGAGCATCTTCATGGAGCCTATCCATCTGTCATCTGCTGTGGCTGCCAAACAAATAATCAATGAAGGTAAGAGGAGGAAGTGTAAAAGAAATTTGTAAGTAATAGAGACTTGAGTTGCAGTTGTTTTGCCTTTTTCACCCAGAGACCTCAAATTGACCAAAAAAAAAAAAAAAAAAAAAAAGCCTTTGTGAGCAAACCACACCTGAGGCAGAGGAGAAAACCAAAAAGAAACAACCATGTACAGAAAGGTTTGGTGGTTTCCTTTGAAGCTGTGCACTGATTCTGTGGCAGAATCATGTACTGCAGCAGTGGATACAGTTTGATTGCTAGTTGCTTGCTGCAGCAAGCTGTCCTCTTCCATTCTTTTGGGGCTAGAATTACTGTGCACTTAATTCCCAGGCCTTTGGTCTCTGGACTGAGAGGGCAGCGCACTGTGCTCTCCTCATTGCTAACTACTCCTCAGGGCTACTAGAGTAGCACGTACGTGCATACATTGCAGACAGGGCTGTGCGATGTCATTGGGAAATAAAAAGAAACCCACAAGGATTGTCTTGGGAACAAAGAATGTCAGTTCATGTATTTGCGTTGTTTTTACATGCTTTTAGTTACATTGTCAGTTTATTCCAGAGCTGAAGACAAAGGACATCAAGGTAGATGCAGTGTGTCCCAGGATGTTAGAGTCTGCACAGCAGTTGATGGTGGAAGACCTGTACAACCGCGTTAAGGAGAAGATTGATGACACCAGCTTGTTTAACACGCCGTGTGTGATGGACTTGCAGAGGGCACTTGTGAAGGACAGGCTGGAGACCCCCAGGGATGCTGTGGATGAAGTCTGGCCTAATGTCTTCATAGCAGAAAAGTGAGCATCATCTTCTGTCATCATGTTGCACGAGATTCCCAGAGAAGGGTCAGATGGAACCACTGATGGCGTAACTTGAATTACATGCATCTAACGCATTTCATCCCTAGAGAGCCCCAAACTGTTTTTTAGAATATACTCAAACAGATCTCTGTGTGCTGAAAAGTAAATACTTCTGGAATAGAGTTCAGCAGCTTTTCTCTGCTTCAGACAATTTAGGAAAAGAAAAGGGAAATGAGCCCAAATTAAACTCTTCTAGTTGGAAATTGGCCCTGAAATTTGGAATAAAGTTCTTATTAAGTAAGAGAGAGTTAAAAAAGAAATGCCATAGCAAATGTAGAGTGGAAATGGCTGGGTGTCCTGTACCGTGGCTCAGCTGTCTGAGACACCTGTGCAGGTGACCAGCACAGAATTAGAAGGGGATATACTTTAAAACATGAATTACAGGGTGATAAAAATGGAGAAATAGGGAAACAGCATGAACATAAGATGGCAGGATGATTTTAAAATCAAGCTGGAGTTGACACTGAGCATGCAGCAATACCGGTGAGTGCAGATTTCTCTTTTCCCAATGAGTATTGAAGAGAAATATCTGCAGAACTCTCAAAGGACCTTCAGGTCTGAGGGAGCCACGGGTTGGATGAGTGATGTAGATTGGGAATTGGGTAGCACTTGCAGCAGACAGCATCTTTCCTGCCTGAAATAGGAGCACTGACATCAAACATTTTCCTTTCTTTTCTGAAGGAGTGTCGCAGTGAACAAAAGCCGTTTGAAGAGGCTGGGGATCACGCATGTCTTGAATGCAGCTCATGGTACAGGTGTATACACAGGACCAAGTTTCTACAACGGTCTGAATATCCAGTACATGGGCATTGAAGTGGATGATTTTCCAGATATGGACATCTCCAAACACTTCCGTCCAGCTGCAGAGTTCCTGGATGAAGCACTGCTGACTTACAGGGGTAAGAGGAAAAGATTATACTGCTTCAGAACGCTTGGGAATTGATGGGTGGAAACATTACTCTGATAAACAGCTGATGCCACCTTTGTAATTGGTTAGAGGGCAGATTCGCTGGGCAGGCTAGTGAGAGGGGGCAGCCTGGCAACCCCTGCTACAAGCCCCATGTTGCTGGAATCAAACCGTGTGCAGGGTGCCTCCCTTGGCTGCTTTGAATGCACCTTGCTATTGCAGTGAGTTGAAGCACGGCTCCAAGCTGATACATTCCTGTATACTGTGAGTCTCAGTTTTGCCAGGATGAATGCTTTCTACAAAAGAACAGGCTGGCTTATGAGAACAATCCAAACAACTGGGTTGGACCCCTGCGGGTCTACACCCAGGCTATTGTACACTTTGCTGGTCTCCAGCTCCATGGCAGATATTATTTATGTAGACTCACAGTGCAGACTGGTCATTTTGTAGCAGATTCAGCAGACAGAAAGATCTTTATGGAATCCAATATGAGAATGAACACCAGAATCAGGGATATTGTTCTTTTTGTACATATTCAATGCATTTAATTTCTGTAGAGAAAAAATAGATTCCTTCCTAGCACACGTAACAACAGGAAAAATGAGAAGTTTTGTTAGTTGAATTAAGATGGAGCTAGACAAGACAAGTTGAGCCAATTTCAATAGCTCACCACTGCCAGCAAGGGGAGGGAAACTCTACTCCTGTATGTTCTTGCTCATAATACCCACTTGTTACCTTGGCATATTACTGATGCTTACTTGGTACCACTGGCGACTTCAGCTCACTAACACAGCAAACCCCTGCCCAGCGAGAAGCAGATGATTTTCCACTGAGCTAGTGAACTGGATCATCAAAGGGTACCAAAGCCAACACAGGGAAGGAGGCAGGGAGAGAGGAGTGCTGAAAGAGAGCAGAGGAGTGAGTTCCCCCCTTTTGATGAGCTGTTAGGTAGGCTTTACTAGCTGTAAACACTTGGAAGGCAGCTAGGACTTTTGGTACGAAGAAAAGTGTAAAAGACTTTTGGGGAGCGTAGGAATAGGTACATTAAGTAAATGCTTATGGTAACCCATCAGCAGTCAGGAAGGTGCTGTTTAAACTGGCTTCATTAAGTTTCAGTGCAAACGGCACATTGATAAATTGGAGTTCATCATACATCAGGGAACAATAATTTCAGTTATTTTCAGGCCAGCAAAGCCTCATTTATGCTCTCTTTGTATTTACAAGCTTTAAAGAAAACCTATAAATTCAGCTATAATTTACTGTAAAACTAACTTTAAAAAAACAATCCTTTTGTGCCAAAGTTTAGCTCTCTGCAAGAGGTGGTTTCTGTGTAAATGCCATGAAATACAGCAGATCATCAGCTTTGATTCTAGCTCTTGCAGTCACTGCTTACAGGACAATGGGTCCTAAACTTTGGAGCATCAGTCAGTTTATCAGAGTCAAAATCAGCTCTCTTCCACCAGTTGCTTGGTGCTTGGTCCTCCTATTCCGAGATATACTCTGACTCCCGCCTCCAGCCAGTCTATGTGTAACAGTTTCAGTGTATCTTGCAAAACAGCGGATCTAGGCTCTGGGGGAAAAAATAAATAAATAAATAAATAAATATAAAATTGTATTTAAGTTCTATAATGTGCCGAAGTTATTTGTGTTCTCCCACTGCCTTCCTGGAGGCTAGTGCTAATATCTCCCTTTTCACATATGGGAAAACTAAAGCACGGAAAGCTTAAATGTCTTACCCTAAGTCCGCCTGGAAGTCAAGAATACTGTATCGCTTGTCTTTCTAATACCTATCATAAGCTTTTTATTATTTAGGGAAATGAAGTGAATAGGTGGAAATATGAATGTTGTTTAGCTTGTTTTAAAATGTGCATGCTCACAGCTTTTGAAACTAATGTGCTTTTTGTTCGCATGTATCCAGATTTTTGCTAAAACAAAAGTAACAAGAAATATTTACTATTGGTTTCAGTCACTGAGACATGTAATCTGTTTTTAAACAGTATTCAGAGAATCCTTTTGTGCTGCATATCAGAGCAACCTCTCTCTGTTATTGGAAATAGCTAATTACTTTTATATTCAATGTCTGTAGGGAAAATCCTTGTCAGCAGTGAAATGGGAATCAGTCGCTCAGCTGTGCTGGTGGCTGCTTACCTGATGATCTACCACCATATGACCATTCTGGAGGCTCTGATGACTCTGAGAAAGAAGCGTGCCATTTACCCCAACGATGGCTTTCTCAAACAGCTGAGGGAGCTCAACGAGCAGTTACTGGAGGAGCGAGAGGTGGAGCATACTGGAGATGAAGATGTCACTCCTAGTCAAAGTCCTGTTGCCCATGCAGGGACATCTTCCCGGCTGTCTGGAGCTGGGGACTCCGAAAGTGTCATGGGAGCCAAAGCCCACTCCATCACAGTAGAAGAAGAGGACACCAGCAGCATGCTAGGTAGTCTTATGAGCTCTTCATCAGTGGGAAAAACTAGCTGGGTTTCCAAACACTCCACCCTCATCAGTGAGGAGGAAGAGGAACATCTGTATGAGGAATGGAGGAAGAAACAAGGCCTGCCCGCAAAGGAATCAGCAGCTAACCATGGAAGAAGAACATCTCCAAAGCTTCTGGCTCAGGGCGGGGAACAGTCTGAGGAGGATGTGGAACAGAGGATCCATGACTGGCAGTGCAGAAATGAGAAATACCAAATGGAGGGTCCACCCAGGGAGGAGGATGGAGATTCCAGCATGGGAGGAAGATTTTACCCATCAGGTGAATTTAGTGATGTTGAGAGTGTGAGCAGTTTTGAGATCCGAACCCTAAAACAACAGCTGGAAGCCAGCAGCTTTAGCAGGATGAGGAGGAGCCGCACAGACTCTATGTCGTCAGAGAGCACCTGGGACATGTGGAACCAGAGGCTCCTGGAGATTGAGAAGGAAGCTGTTCAGAGGTATCGTTCTAAGAATAAAAATGGTGGGGAGAGACAATCCCCAGAAACAGGAAGAAAGGAGAGGGATGTGGATGAGGAAAGTGTGTTTTCAGACTGTAGCTCCTTTTATAATTTCTGCCAAAAGAACAAAGAGAAGTTGACTCCTCTAGAAAGGTGGAGGGTCAAGAGGATCCAGTTTGGCTTTCACAAGAAGGATTTAGAATCATCATCGCCTTCTGCGCCATCTCCAGCAGAAGATGGCAGCCAGACAGGTGGGGAGGGGACCGAAGGGAAGAATTTGTCAGATATTAACCTGAGTGCTTACCAGGCTTGGAAAATGAAGCGGCAGAAGAAGGTGGGCAGTGAAAGCAAAGAGGAATTTGTGGAGTTTGCCAAAAGCGAAGATTCTGCTTCAGCTAAAAAGAAGCAGAGGCGTGTAGAGCTCCTTGAACGTTCAAAGAAAATTTTAGAAGAAAGCCAGTCCATGTGCAGCTGGGAGACAGACAGTACAATGAGTGGGAGTATCCCCCTGTCAGCATTCTGGGCCTCAGCGCCTTCTGGAAATGGTGCTGAGGATGCAGCTTCGACACTGAGCATGCAGACAAATCACTCATCTTTATCACAGGCCAGGAGCAGCACTGGGGCAACGCAGCCAAATATACCCCTTCCCAACCTTCCAGTTGGCCCAGGTGACACAATCTCCATGGCAAGCATTCAGAACTGGATTGCTAACGTGGTCAGTGAAACCATTGCTCAAAAGCAAAATGAGATCATGATGCTGTCCCGTCCATCGTCTGCAATGGCCTCCAGCGTAATGTCAGGAGACCTTGGCAGGCGTGTAGATGATGATAAGGTTTCCCTTCTCAGCGCTCAGAGTGGCTCATCTCTTGCTGCCTCTCATCTCCGTCAGCAGGACGTGCACAGGGCTGAGTCTCAGTCTGTCCTGTCTTGCAATACCTCAGGGAGCGCAAGGACAGAACGGACTAGTTCAAACATGAGGACTACGCAAACGAGCAAACCACTGTACAGCCTCTTTGCTGACGATGTTGACCTAAAGAAACTCAGCAGGAAGGAGAAGGAGATACAAATGGAGATGAGAGAGAAAATGTCAGATTATCAAATTGAAAAGGTGATCACTGACAATAAACGCAGCACTTTATTCAAAAAAAAGGTGACCAAAGGAGAGGAAAATGAAATAGAAGATGACATGGAGAGTACGACAAACAATCACAGGCACCCCTTGCAAGCAGATCTTGACAGAAACGATACAATCTTTGCTCTGTCCAGTCTATCTGCAAACACAGGTGCACAGAACTCAGAAGCAGAGGCTGATATTACCAAGTGGCTCAGTGGCCTGAAAGCAGAAAAAGAACCATCATACCATGATCGAAGTGAGAAGTTCAGAGAGAAATACAGCAGGTCATCCAAAGTTAGAGAGATGGATTCTGAAACATCCAGTTACAGATTCTCCAGATCCCAAAGAGAAGAGCTAGACAGTTCTTCCTACGAGTCAAAAGGAGATTCCCTGAGAACCATGTCAAGGTTTTCTTCTGCTTCTGCAAAAGAGGACAAAAAGATGTACAAGTTCACAAGGTCAAGAGTCAGTGAGACCACAAGCTCTGGAGAAAGGAGCCCAGAGCCGCACATTTTCAGCCGAACACCTGAACCATCCTTTGAGTCTGAATCCCCTGAACCATCTACACAGAGTCGAGTTAGATCTCATCACGTGGAGGCGTGTGAAGAGGAGGCCATGTCAGACACATCAGAATTTGGAGCTAAGAGAAAGTTCACCCAGAGCTTTTCAAAGTCTGAAGAGGATGGAAAGAAAGAGGCAAAAGTGGAACAAAGTGAAGAAAGATTTGCATCTAGACAGTTCTCTCAGTACAGGCGAAGCATGCGTAAAGAGGAGGAAGAAGAAATGGATGACGATGCAATTATTGCTGCTTGGAGAAGCCGACTAGAAGAAACTACTGCAAAGCTCCGGCGGAGAAAGGAAGAGTGACCAAGGATCAGATTAGAGGAACACAAGCAAAGTCCCAGAGTCCCAGAATCACTCATCATTATATTTCTGATAATCCTTTGTGGTTTTTAGGGCATTTCCTGCAGATAGTTGTCTTCTTAATCAAAAGCGATAAAGGGAAGAGGTCAAGTTTTGGAAGTGTTTGTGGTTTTTCAGAACGAAGATGCTAGCATTAAATGATCAATGTAGGTAGGAACACAATGTTAGAAGCCATTAGGAGCCAGACGATGTTTCAGCAGCGAAGTAGCACCTCTATTCAAAAGACCAATCACATCCATTTTGGTTATTTCAATTTCTTAGTCTCGTTAAAGACTGGACATTTTTTTTCTAGGATTTTTTTGATCATGAAAGGCAGAAGCCAACAGCCTTTTCTAGGAACTTGAGGAATGTTCCTGTCTTAATCAGTTTTACTTTATACTACTGAGAAGATATTGCTAGGTAGGCTCCATTTTCTTATGAATGTCTGTGGAAACAAGACTGTTCAGGGGAATACAGGTACTGACTTCCTTCATTGAGTAGCTGAAGGAAAGTCAAATACTAGGGAAAAGAAAATGTCTCCTTCTTTTTAGAAGTTCGATGCAGTAATGGATGTATTCCTGTGGTACAATTGTTGTCTTGGATGGAATCACCTTCACTCCAGTATGGTTGGTTCCTGCAAATAACTTTGGGTCAACAAAGAAACGTGCAGTAACACTACCACCTGTCTAAAAACCGTGCTCTGATCTTTTTCAAGATTCAGACTTAGGGTTAGGATTAGCATTAGTTTAGGCTGAGTTTCTGGAGAACTGGCTTCAGTTTGTTGTACGCAGCTCAGCTGAGTCTTTGCTTTTATGTCTATGGTCACGCTGAAAATTTTCAACGTGATTGCCTTCTAGGAAGAGAGTGATACGCAAACTGACCTCATAATAAAATGACGTATAACAGAAGTTGGTAGAAGACACTGTGCAAAGACTCACCTAGGGACAAAATGTATGCCTCCTGGGGGTGGTGCTTTGCAGCTCGTTTTTAGGAGGTGGCAGGTTTAGCTGGCGTGTTGCAATTAACATGCTGTTTGCATCATGTGAGCTGCAGAGTCCGTTTGTGGGAGAGAGTGAGAGGAGCACAGCCTCCACGTTAACTGAGCACACCGTGCTGAGAGCCTCGGGTCATCCCACGCCCTGCAGATCCTCACATGCGTGTGTGGCTTGGTGACTGCCGGGCATGCCACAGCATCGCTTGCGGGGCACATGAGACGCTCCTCGACGCATCGAAGCACTCAGCTCTTTGTTGCCAGACAACATCCTCCACCTCTCTGTTACAAACACCTAGGCCAGTTTCTCCTGGTTTCTCCTCTGGAGTTATTTGTTCTCTCTCTGTGCAGACTGTGTTTTGAAACAACCAGACCCTCTAGCAGAGCTGAATACAAAACAGCAATGGAGGGATGATGCAACAGCACAGCACTGCTCTGTCGCAGAAAGTTGTGTCTTTCCTCTCATCTCTTCTCCCTCTCACTGTGATGCTTTGAGCTCGCTATTACTATTATGCTAGTACCTCTCTCTACTTTAATTGTGTAATATAGGCAGTAAGCTCCACGGGGCAAGGGTCTAGTCTTTATCCTTCTCTGTATGACACCATGCACATCAGCAATGCTATCTAAATAATGGTTACTGATAACAAAATGCAGCTGCCAATTTTCCTAAACTTAGAATCATTTCTCTCGACTCTAACTCACTGATTAGACATTATCCCTGCTCCTCTGAAGATAAAGATGACTCTTTCTGACAGCCAGGACTAGGGCAAATGACAGCTGCTTATTGTCAGGAGAATGGAGTCTCAAAATCAGGTGGTTGAACAATAATGGGGCTAGAAAAATAAGGAAAAGAACATATTTTACTTGTGTCGGCATTTTTTTTTTGAGTAAACTCAGATTTCATTTTTGAAGTGCATAAGGAACATTGTCTTGTTAATGTTTCAGGCATTCAGAGGTGCTGCAGGGCTTATAAGGCACTTCTACAACATAATATACAATAGAACGCATCCCTCACTTCTGCATTCTTCCGTGAGGTTTTTCTTTAAAGCAGTGGCATTTCAGGCTTTGATCCACATTCTGAGATTTTACATGGAATTTCTGCAACGTGCTAGAAGAGGTATTTTCCGCTTTTCTTTACCTCTGTTAAAGTTGCTCTGTGCAAAACAATTTGATGCTTATGCTTAATTTCAATCTAGAAAATGCCTTACTCACGTGGTCCGTCCTCTGTCTTCTCACAACAGTAAGCAGTTGCTTAAGATTAGGCGGATTAAAGTGAAAGCGCACAACACCTTGTGGCAGTGAATTCACTGTTTTACCAAAGGCTGCTTCCCCCTGAAAATCTCTCTCCCGCTTCCTACGCTGGCTGCCGTTCTCGACAGAAAAGGCTGTCCTCTGCAGGTACTGTAGGGGGCATCTCACGCTGTAAAAGATGAGCATCATCCGCTGTGGTAATTGGTTTCATTTTGCACTGCACAGCACAGCCTTTGTTTGGGTAGCATTTTGATTTAAACAGTAATCCAGGTCTGCTGCACAAATAAATTATTCAAGACCGAGGGGCAGAATATGGTTCTGTAACAAGCCAGAGCCAAAGCATCCTGATGGCGAGATTTGACCCTTCTGGGAAAGGGTTAAGTGGGTTCTGCTGACTCACTGAGGTAGGTGGCTTATTAGTTCCCTTGTCTAAAAGGAAGATAAAAATGGTTTGCTAGGGAGAAGCCATCTAGGATGCTGGCTGAGCAGTCATGAGGGAGAAGCCTTAGAAACAGCTGAACTTTATTTTCTTATTGCTTATATCCTTGTTAATAAAGCCAAACCCCCAAAGCAATAAGGGGGTGGGGATCATTTTGGCCTCCATTCAGTGTATGGCCTGTGCTTGAAAGCGGGTTGGGAAAGGCTCCAGCTCACAAGTATAAATTACATGAAACAGTGACACAAAGACCTTGCATGGTGAAAATATTAAAGCATTCAGTCATAAGACCAATAACCAGGAGAGACAGAAACGGAGAGGTTGAAGGCAGGCTGGAAAGTCAGGTCTTAAGATTAGATTTTAGAAGGAGATATGGAATCAGGGAAAGGGGAGAGGTCTGCACAGATTGTTTCAGGTGACCAGAGCTGCAGAGAGAATGTTTTTTCAGCAATGACACTAGGGTGACATTAGACTAAAAGAGTAGGTAAGTATTCAAATTTATCTGGGAAGGGTTTTTCAGCAAATGTGCGCTGGGGCTGGTATTTGTACTGAGCCTCACTTTGCTGCTGTAGGCAGGAAGGTGGTTTTTTTTTTTTTGGTGTTGTGTAGTGGAAGGTGAAAGTGCAAGGAGCATCCATACAGTCAGTTAAGAATATAAACACGGGAACATCAGCAAGGCTATATGGGGTCAGACCAAAGGTCCATCTGGCTCAATATCCTGTCTCTGACAGAGACCAACAGTGAATACCTAGGGAAGAATATAAGAGCAGTGATAGAAGTGATATTTCCCCAGGATGATCTCCCAGCTTCCAATCATTTGCAACTCAAGGACTTCCTGAGCCAGATGTGATCTTTTTGCATTTAATAGCCCTTGACAGATTTTCCTTCCATGGAGGTGCCTAATCATTTTTGAGTTATAGCCATTATAGCCTTGTACCCGTTAGCCTCTATGATCTCTTCTGGCAAGGAGTTCTACACTTACTATGCATTGAATGCTAAACCACCTCATTTTTTCTGTTCTGAACTTGCTGCTCACTAGCCTCCTTTGATGCCAAGATGCTGATCCCTATTTGGTATCTACATGCCCCCCAGGATTTTACCCACCTCTATCATTATGCCCCATCCTTAGCTGTCTGTGTTCCAGCCTGAGATTCTCATTCCTCTTAGGAGAGCTGGTCCATGTCTCCGATTACCCTGTCCATTCTTCTCTGAACCCTTTCCAGTTCTACTTCATCACGTTTGAAATGAGGGACCAAGTCCTCACACAGTATTCATGGTGCAGGTGCAGCAGAGATTTATCCTGTGGCATAATTGCCTTCTTTATTTTCCTCTCTGTTCCTTCCTTATTATCTCCTAACAGTTTGCATGCTTTTTTGGCTGTTGCTGAGCACCAAGGTGACATTTTCATGGAACTATTTATTACAGCTGCAAAATCATGCTGCTGGGTGGCAGTGGTCATCTCTGAGATCATCATTTTATAGGTTAAATTTTCCTACATGCAATGCTTTACCTTTATTAACCTTGAACTCCATCTACCATTTTAGTGCTCAGTGTCTCAGTCTCATTAAGCCCTGCATTTTTTCACAGCTGGCCTCTCATTTCTACTACTTTTGTTTCCCTAATGTCCTTTAAAAATATGGAAATTCAGGGTATGTGGGCAACAAAGAAGTGAAGGAGGGATGCATGAGAGAGAAACACATCTGATGTTGGTCTAAGGAGTAAGAAAATGATGAAAGCTGGAGAGCTTGGAGATAGGAAGTACAGAAAAAAAGAAGCAAAGACAATAGGCAAACTAAGGAGCAGATCTACAGTGGATGGAAAAAGCAAGATATGCATGGAAGCCAAGGAGGCTAATGCTAAATATTCATTTGTTTAGATGCGTAACAATTGTGGGGGAAGGTTATGGGGCAACCTCTGTGGAAAGGAAGGCGACGGCGGGGTTTACGCAAATCACAGATTTGTGGAAAACGTGAAGGGGACTGTGATTGATGGTGACAGATATTGACAGGACATAAATGATAAAACGACATCTGTGCTAGGCTGGGAATTCAACAATGTGGAAGAAGCAAGCTTGGAAGGAAGTGGAAATGTTGCCAGAAATAACTGTTCCCAGCGTATCAGCTGCACGCTGCATGGCGGTGCTGGTAGGGTAGGGCTACAGCCCATTTCCCCCCACTGTAGGATTTTCAGGGCAATTTGTTTTATTGCTTGTGGCACTGGTTTAGACTGGGTGATTTTAAAAGGCGTTTAGCACAATTTCGTTTTTATACAGCTCCTTGAGAAATGCTTACACATTAGCTGTAGTGGACAGCTAGATGAATTATGAGACAATTTTAGTTGAGTTTTAGTTGGGCATGGTTATGCTGCATTGTCTGCATTTCCTTAAAAGGTTTAGCTGAAATATATCGGATATATACATTATAACATGAAAACACAGTATCCATATAACCTTCCTGAATTTATAGACAATCTAGCAGAGACACAGAAAACATGGGATTAATACGGGCAAGGGCTTGGAAACAGAAACTGCACGCTCATATGCTCCAGCAAAATCTCTTTGAGATCTCCCTACCTGTTCTCTGGAAATTCACTTGTCATTCAGAAAAACAGAAGTGTGTTAAATTTCTGGCTGTTTGGTTGTGAAGGAACCTTCAAAAGTGTGAACTATGTGTAACAAATAAACAGTTCTCTAGAGATGGGATCATAGCTCTAAATGGTGTGTGAATTGCCTCAGTCATCTCAGCAAGGTATTAACTTGTTTGCCTGGGAGTAGTAAGTTAAATGCCAACAAGATTTGTTATATTGTTCTTCATGTAAACAGTGCAGAGAGGTTCCAAGTAGGCTATGCTGAGGTGGTGCATTAGGCTGCTTACACTGCCCATGCCAGCATGAGCAATTTAAATGAACACCCTGTAATTCTGGCTAACCCTATGAACGTAAATGTTTTGGACACGGAGGAATTGTATCTTTTGTTACTTCTGGACTTCCTTTTGTTTCTCCATACATTTTGTTATACTCAGGACCTGATTTCATGTCGCTTCCATCTATCCCTCTGTTACAACCATTCAGTAGCTTCTGAGCTCAGTGTTTTTCAGTGACTGCTGTTCTCCTACTGTTACCGATTTTAAATTCTCCCAAAAGACACCAAGGATGTTTAGAGAGCAGATATTGCTTGGTTCTGCACCGGGTGCTCGGTGGGATTTCTCCACAAGCCAAGCACACCCAGTTTACAGGAATACACGTATACAGGTATCCAGGTAATGAGCCCTCCTACTCCTGGAAAGAGTACGCCTACGTAATACACATGCACGTGCTCACCTACGGCTGACACTGCCATCTCTGTGACTCCTGTGCACCTGCGCGGGGTCTCTGAGGGTCTCTGAGGGTCTTCACAAGTAGCAGCCCCTTACTCTCCTTCACCACAGACGGCCATAGGGGAGTTAAAGACAGCAGCCTGACAGTCCCTTCCTTTGGCCAGAAGTCTCCAAGTACAGCATGCAGCTATCATCAAAGATGGTGAACAGCATCTTACGCAGTCTGCGGGTCAGCATGCCCCAGCTCCCAGGACTCCTGGCATAAACAGTTCACAGATACGCACGCAAGTGAGGTCCTTGAATGCATAAGTAAGATCCAATTGTCAAGGAAACACTTCACTGCCAGGGGGTGCACGCACATACGCATACACGCACACATGTACACATACAGACACAAAGGAACACATCACTTACGACCATAAAAGCAGGCAGCAGTATGGTTGCATTCCTCCCCAAGTCCAACAGGTTAAAGTCAATGTTGGAATGTCTATGGCAAGCTATCCATGTGTAATGATGCAAAAATGACCTCAGAGAGCAGGAGAAGGGACAGCTTGTCTGTGCTTTGAGCATTCCCCTATGAATTGTGTTTCAAGGATATTTGTTTGCATCGATCTTAAAATAGATAAACTTAATCCTTATGCAAAAAAATGTAGCTGCTCCCACAGGTGATTCATACCTGGGAAATTTCAGACAGAGTGGTTCACTTTTACTTAAGACATGTATGTTCTGGAAGACACGAGTGAGTGTATTGGGAAACTGGCTTCATTGTTAACTGTGGAGAGAACAATGTCACTCCTTAATCAATCAATCAATCACTTAGTGTTTTCCAGTGCACCCTTCATGCCAACATGCCTGAATGCTTTACGGTCATTAAATTAAACCAAAGAACACACCACAAAATGGACAAGGCCAGATCAATAAATCTTGAAACCTGATTCAAACTTACCAAGGACTCTGAACGAGTAACCATGGAAGGAAGAATGATCCCATTCAGGAGGGCATGTATGTGGGCATAAAACTGAACGAAGAGGTAGGTTATGCTAGCTGGAAGACAAAAATGTTTAAAGGAACTGGTCACTTTTATAGCATCAGCATCTACCAACAGCATCTGCCACCCAGAGCTCAGTCTTGAAGTCTTTTTGAGCCTCTGAGTGACATTAGAAAAGAACTGTGGTGGCAAGAACTGTTTACAACTGACCAGACAGCCATACGCTTCAGGTCAAATACTGCCAGAAACACATCTAACTTGTTTGTGATCTCTACACCATATCAAAGGGAGATCCACAGCACACACCGGTTGGTATTAAACATCACTTCACACATCGTCATGGACCATCCTGGCAATTTGGTAATGACTGTATTGAGTGCAGATCCAGTCCAAGGCCTTCTGCTCATTTGGCAGAACATCTCTCTCTCCTTGTTGGAGAGGAGACCTTTATGAAATCACAATAGCCTTTATGAAGCTTCCAATTAATGGGAAGCTTTGTATGTAGTGCTTGTAGAAATTTCCTTACAGCTGCCATAACCTATGAAGGTTCATTCGCAGAGCAGGTAAAATGACCACAGGCCTAACTACATCCAAAACTAAATGCAAAACCCAGTTCCCCAACTTAATCTTCCCTCCCTCAATAATTTTGCAAGGCATGTGCTCCTTAGTCTGTGAATTGGATCAAAAGTATTGCCTGGAGGCAAAGGGTCAGAGGAGATTCCACATATGAAAAGCAGGAGGCCCTCAAGAGGGTGCAACCTCAGTTGCTGAACAGACACCACAAATAGGATGGATAAAAGCCCACATGAAGCTCTGGTATGTGAGCAAGCAGAAGCTGACAGTCGCCCCTCAGGAATGCAGTATAAAGCTTTCACGTCTGCAGGAGACAAGATCTGAAAGTCTGCTTCCTGGGAGCAATCAGACCTGACCTGTTGCATGGTGCTGCAGTTGCATAATTGAATAGTTGTCACAATTCATCCCAAGGTGAGTGTTCTTGGTGGTAGTAGACATATAAAATTTGTAAGTCATTAGAGATAAAAATGGTCTATGCAAGAAAAGGTCAGGCATTATCCTCATGACTGGCAGAAGGGGTCCATATTAAAACAAAGAAGCTATTTCATTTTCTTTTGAACATGGGCAGATGACTCAGACCCACCTGCCCTTCATAGGCTCTGTTTCTCCCCTTCCCATCTCCTCTCTTTTGAAACAGATTTAAGTCCATCCACTTTTATATTTTCAAACAAAACTCATAAAAGGGCCATAAATATCATGACTCGCTAAAATGAAAGCTGTTTTCTTCTCCTCCCAGGAGACTCCTTCCTGAGAGAGAGACAGAAAGAGTTCACCTCTTTGAAAATTCCCCCCTCAGCTGAAGTAAAGCTGGTATCTAAGAGCAGTCTTCAAGGCTTTGTTCTTAGCATCTTGACCTGGCTTTGTACCGGCTTCTCTCTGTATTCATGTGGAAGTGTGAAGGACGGGGCGAGGGGAAGGAATTTTGGCTATCACTGGCAGAGCAAGGGTCATGCTTGGGAAGGGATCTCATTGTGGTTTCAGAAAATGTTATCAACTCCATGCACCAGCAGAAAGAATGAAGAAATTCATTCCCCTGCTAGATCAGACCGGTGATCCACCCCTTCTCTCTCTGATGTTGGCCAGAACAAGATGCATCTTAGAAGGCAGAAAGAAAGCCTAAGTGGGCAATTATGGGATAACCTGCCCTGAGTCAAATTTTCTCCCTGCCTGGCCCAAAGCCCTCCTTCATCTCTCTGTCTTGGTTAGAGTTCAAGTTTCTGCCCTGAAGCACGACGGCTTCTCTCCCTTCCAAACTGCTTTTCATCCTGCTCTGTCTAATGCAGCTGCCTATGACAGTGTTGTGATGGGATGTATAGGTCTTGTCCATTGAGAGCCTGTGACAGATCATAGCTTTATTGGAAAGAGAGGCAGAGGGGTGAAGAGAAGGCACGGGAGGAGAGCATAAACTCAGGCGAAATATCCGTCGGGAAGATGGAAAGAAGAGTGAGTGGCTGAGAAGCTAATTGCTGCCTGCTGACCTGGGCTGTGGAGATAGCCTGCAAGTGAGCGTATTTGCTTTTCAGAAATTTCAGCCTGGAGCACACTAGGAAATTCAGCTCTTGGGTGAAGCCAGCGTTCTTCAATACTTCCCCTTATATATATATATATATTTAATAGCTGTAGAAGTATTAGAGCAGTCCTGAGAAAACTATTCTGTTACATTCCAAGGGGCCTCTTCCTTCCACTGCAGTTCATTAGTCATTTCTGAAAAGGAGTATCGGAGTAATCAGGAGCTACTACACACTGAGCACCAATGAAAAACAGGTTACTCTGCTACTGCCTGGAAAGGATCTAGGAACCCAAAGCCAGGCACTCCTCTCCAGGACCTCATTCCTAGTGTATGAACAAAAATGGCNCTCATGTATCCCAGGTAGAGCAAAGAGCTTATCTGATGGGCCAGGGTTTCAAAAAAAAAAAAAAAAAAAGAAGAAATAATGGGGTTATTAATGAGACAATCTAAACCAATATGTCATTTCGCATTCACTTCTTCACAACAAAAAGGAATCACAGCTGGGAGATAGCATCATATTGTAAACAACAGAAAACAAGGCTGTCTCTTGGAAAGTGTCTCCTTTGCTAAATCCTATGTATTGGCTTAGTAAACTGTTTTTTTTTTT
>VXAV01008730.1:529903-543557 GCA_013399715.1 Alectura lathami | reverse complement strand
CATGGGCGCACTGGAGAGGCAGCCGGGATGTTTCTTTCCAGCAGCCGACCTCAGGCAGAGCTTTGTGTCTTCTGCTTCCTGAGGTGACCCACGCCCAGGCTTTCAGATTTCCCCACTACTGGCTACATGGGATGCTAGAAATGCAGGGGTTTAGTGCTGGCCAGTTCTCGCGACAGATTTTCTCTCCCGAGAAGATACCCGGGTGAGGCTTTTATTTGAACAGTCCAGCAGGCAATCTGTAGCACCACAGAGCTGTTACCCTTTTAAGCTGCCATTTACAAGTTCAGACAACTAAGTATTTTCCTCTAATCCTGTAACACAGTGCGGCTCCCTGGTGTGGATGAGGTGATAGGAATAATATTTCACTGGCTTGATCTCATACACGTGTCCACAGCTTGGTCTGATGACAGCTACATACTATAAAATAACCCCTCACGTCATCTGCAGTCTCTCTCCTCTATCCACAGCTATGTCCCCTTTATAACTCCCTTTTTGCCATGGTGACAACAATGCAGCTATTTCAAGTGGTGCATAGAAGTGGTGAATAACTTGCCTATTATTTTTTCTAGCCACCTTTCTCCTTGTCTGTTCTTCAGTTATGCATGCCTTGGAGGAGAGATCATCCTTGCTTGGCACCTGGAAATTCCTTAGCTCTTTGAGGGAGCTACAGTGATAAAAAGTGATACTAGGTNCAAAAAAAAAAAATGAAAAAAAGTTTTTTTTTCAAAAAAAAAAAAAAAAAAAAAAAAAAAAAAAAAAAAAAGCCATGTTATGACCTGATTTGGTGTGATTATACTGTAAATAGGCCATAAACAGTCAAAGGGAAAATAGCCCACAGTATTCACACCATTGAGGGACTGTGTATTGGTAATCACTTTTCCTCCCTGCTGTTCAAAATATTTTCCAAGTGTCCCTGAAACTGCATTGGCAGCAAAATGTGGCCCAATTCAAGGGCCTTAATGCTATTGCTAAGTGGAAATGATTTTTCTCCTAGAAATTTTCAGTGAAAGAGTCCCTATTTTGCAAAAAGGAAATCATAGCCATTTCACTGCAAAAGCATTAGAAAAAGGCAGAGACCATCAAAAGTATTCCTGAGAAGTCAGTCTCATGTTTCCAAAAATTTTGTCCGATTAAAGAAAAAGTACTAATGTTGTAGACAGAGTGGCATTTTCTACATGAAGATGTCAAAGAATTTCTTTCAGTATTGGTTGCTGAAGTTAACAGGGAACGTACCCTCCAGTTTATACATGGGGGAACAAAACTAATAGGGTGTTTTTGTTTTGCCTCTAGCTCATTTTTAACCTTTTTTTTATTTTTTATTTTCCAGTAATTGTCATACTTTCTTTGTCATATAGAGAATGAGCAATTTAAACCAGTGTTCTAATTCTCCCGTACAACCACAAACCTTCTTCGTGGAGCCCTGGACCACCTCTGCCTGTCATGATGCTACAGAAGAGCTGGGTCCGATGGCCACGTCTAGCCTTGATGATGACAGACTTCTCCTCTTTGTGGGGAAGTTCTTTTTGTTTTTCTGCCTGATATCCATACTCAGCACTTCCACGTATTTCCCCTTCATGACCTCTTCTTATTTCTCAGCATCCTTTTGGACTTTCTGATATGGTAAAGTAATAGCTAGGGGTGTTGGGGTGTTGGTATGTGCTGTTACTGTCTTCACTAGCACCGTTGTAATATGTACAGCACAGAGCACAGTTCAAGATGTTCTCACCCTAAAAGAGTTACAAATTAAATGAACTGAACAGACCCAGGTTGGGAGAAAGAGATGCATCTGGCAGTGTACTTGAGAACCAGCAACAGTGCCCAATATTGTACAAGAACAGAGGAAGACCTTGGCAAAAAAGTTCAAAAGACTGAAAATCCATCTCACTAACAAAGCAATTCTCCTTGAGCAATCACTCAGCTGTATGTGGCACAACTAAATACTCGCTGGCCTCAGGAGAGCACAAGCGTGACTCTAAACCAGCGATTAAGTGTTCACTGGAGACGGGGAGCCATATGTTCCAGGCCCTTTTCCAGAGCATATACAACGTGAGAGAGTTAAGGGTTCGTCCGTGCAGGCTTATCCCCTCCCACGTGCGCGCTCCTGACTGCTACCCATCAAGCTGTGCTTTGTCTTTCCATCCAAAAGAATAGTGAAATAATCCATTTGAAGGGAAATACTTGATGGGGGATGTTGATGGGCCATGTCGGATCACCTTGCTGATTTGGTGCCTAGATCACTTCCTGGCTCCGGGTCACGCTGTGGTGGTGCAGGTTTCAGATCTAAGTGCAAACCATCCCCTGGATGGGGAACACGTTCCCAGCAAAACTGGCAGCTTTACATGTGTTTTTCTGTTTGAGAAATGATTCACAAACAGTCAGATGGCTCTGCTCTGCGTGGCAGATTGCCACTAGCCGAAAGCCAAGCAGCATCACCTGCTCAAAGCACAGGCTTTCTTTAGCTGTTAGAACTTGCTTAGCGTTTAACAGCGTAACACAGCTCAGCTCCAGCCTTTCTTTTTGCTTTGCCCTACTCTCCTGGGGCTCAAACGTCTGCTGATGCCTCTGGAAACCCAAAGCTCCAAGCCCGGTGTAGACTGGTTATTATTGCCCTCAGCCCTAAGCATGGCAGTCACAGGGACGAGATGAGTGCTCCCCATCTAGATCATTTAAAACCAGGCTCCAGTATTAATTCTGCCACTTTTTAACCTTTTAGTTTGGAAAGTAGTAGGCTGACAACAAAGGGCCATGCACTGCCATGTGCCTCTGAGGAGAGATGTCTTGTCACGGTGCTGGAACGGGTGGGCTCTGAGGAGAAGGGCCTGCTCTGAGGGAAACGTTTTGCCAAGAGGAACACAGGCTGGGACAGGAGGAGAAAGATGTGGCACACTGCAGCGGACACACGCAGGCTCTCCCCCGTCTCTTACTCTACCCCACAGACTGAGTTACGCCCTGTAAAGACCATATTCCTTGCAAGAAGTGCAGAATAAGACACTATCTGGCTAAGCCTAGCCCTGCTTGTGAATGCACGTTAAGCCTGTTCTCCGACTTCTTTCTTTCATTCTGATTGTGTTTATCTTTGTGGAACTTGGTGTCTCCTCTGGCATTAATCTGGCCCTGACTGGTGGAAATCATGAACTCTGCTCATGTCACAAGCTCTAAGACTCTGGCCTCAGTATCCTGCTATCTTGGCTGGGGGCAGCAGGGACTCAGAGAACCCCAACTAGAGCACACTGCTACAGCATTTTTTCCTGTCCTCTTCTGCACAATCACGGTGGGAAAATCTATTACTGCAGGCCACAGCAGCTACATTAATAACACCCACTACTTAAGCCTTTCACTCAGGTTGTTTCCTTGCAGCGGGAACTCACGTACTGTCAAAGTTGACAGCGCTACGCCGGTTTATTGCACCAGAAGACCTGGCCTTTTCTTCCCTGCCATCTCCTGAGCTCGGCTTCTCCCATTATATGAGCCCTGGTTCATGACTGTCCTTAATAAAATCTCCGTGCTCCATATGCTCCCCCAGCCTCACTTTGATTAGTGCTCCCGCAGTCTTCCTCACTGCTGACGTCGGGTGCATGCACAGCTCTGCAATTTCCCGACAGCCCTTTTCAAACACCGGCTTTTAATCAGGCTCTGTTTTACCCGCACTTCCTTCTCTCACAGTGCCTTTGAAGCAGTGCTGCTGTTAGTGGTGGTGTCTTTCTCCACTGCCCTTTTTTGTTGTTTCCATACAGAATTTTTTAGCTCTTCAGATGCCTTTTTTTTTTTTTTTTTCCCCCAGTTTTCTGTTTTCTGTGTTGTGATCCTAATTTCCTTCAGGATTTCTCCTTCCTCTCCTGGGAAATTTGTCTCTATTTCTGGCATCTGTCCTTCCTAACCCTCCCCACTTTTTTTTTTTTTTCTTTTCTTCCAAAGACAGGGGAAAGGAATCCATTTAATATTTTTCTGTAGTAACGTCTATCTCATCTGTCAATAAATTACCCTTTGCCATCTCTGGGAGACCCCTTTGTCTCCCTTCACTGACCTTATTCTGTACCTTGCCTGTTTTTTTTAAAGGGAGGATGCAATATCCCTGGGCTGTCATTCCATGAAGAACAGCTGTCATTCCTCCCATAGTGTATGCGTATGTGTCTGAGGAGGGAGGCGAAAGGGAGGGGGGAATTAGGGGAAGACAGGGAGCTGCCACGGCGAAATATGATGGTCCTGTTCAGTGGTTAAGGCTTTTTCATTCATGGGATTCATCTGGCAATTCAGTCTCTCTCTTCTGGTGGTTTTAGATATTTATTTTATGATTAATATAAATCTAACAGTCATATTTGAAACATAGGGTATTTATTAAAGTAAACACTTTTTTTAAAAAGTCGTGATGCATACATTTTATACATTTAAAATTGCTTTACACTCTCTGCGACTGTGAATGCTCTATCACTGTCAGAGTTGCAGTCTGATATTACCGAGTAGGATTCACAAAGCGTATCCATGTGGCTAAAACACATGTGACTTTTCCAAGCATTTTCAGTGCTGCAAACAGAAATGCTCACTGATAGGGTTAAGGAGCATAGTATAGCCCTGCATGCAACTAGCTAGCTGTGCAGACCTGCATGAGGAAGAGAGGGACCCTTGAATGCAGCAATGCCTGCCCTTCCCTCGCCCCTCCTTGCGCTGTGAGAAGCACTGCAGGCTCCCAGGCAGGTCACTGCACAGCGTTCCCTGTCTCGCTCATGATCCAAGGGCTGCTTCACACTGGTCACACGTAGCACAGATGCAAGTTCCTGCCTTTCTGCCCCCGCTCCCCTGCACAATATCACCATAAATTAGAACAGTTTGCAAAAGCAAATTGTAGCTTTGATCAAATTTACAAATACCAGTAAAGAAATAAAAGAACTGTATGAAACCTACTGAAGATGCCCTCGTCTCTGTAGCGTCTGGTAATTACATTGCTAGATGCATTTATTCTCACAATATCTATGTGAAATAAGGAAATGCGATCATTACCATTATGCATGTGTCCAGGAGATTTTCAGAAGCTATGTCCAAAGTCACCCAAAGGTACAAACCACAGCACTTTGCTCTCATCCTCCAAGTATCTGAGTCAAAAGCCTGGTGTAATGCACCACGACTCTGAGGTTTCCTTTGTCTGGAAAGCAGCACACAGGCACTGTGTGTGTGCACGGGGAACAGTCAGCCAAAACCCCAGGCACGGTCAGATTCCCCTCCGACCTGCCAGCACGGAGGTGGTCCAAGGACCCACATTAGTCAAAGCTATGTCATTGGTTTTAATCCCAAAAGACACCAAGGATGTTTAGAGAGCAGATATTGCTTGGTTCTGCGCCGGGTGCTCGGTGGGATTTCTCCACAAGCCAAGCACACCCAGTTTACAGGAATACACGTATACAGGTATCCAGGTAATGAGCCCTCCTACTCCTGGAAAGAGTACGCCTACGTAATACACATGCACGTGCTCACCTACGGCTGACACTGCCATCTCTGTGACTCCTGTGCACCTGCGCGGGGTCTCTGAGGGTCTCTGAGGGTCTTCACAAGTAGCAGCCCCTTACTCTCCTTCACCACGGACGGCCATAGGGGAGTTAAAGACAGCAGCCTGACAGTCCCTTCCTTTGGCCAGAAGTCTCCAAGTACAGCATGCAGCTATCATCAAAGATGGTGAACAGCATCTTACGCAGTCTGCGGGTCAGCATGCCCCAGCTCCCAGGACTCCTGGCATAAACAGTTCACAGATACGCACGCAAGTGAGGTCCTTGAATGCATAAGTAAGATCCAATTGTCAAGGAAACACCTCAGCTAGAGTCAGACTGGAGAATGCACACTAAATGAAAAAGGAGGCCTAGGTGTTACAATGTACCAAACTTGCCATTTCCTTGACCTGTGCTGGTAGGTCCTTGGAAGAACATCTTTTCTCTCAAAAACACTACACTACTTATTTTTCAGCCATTTTGTTAGTGCTGTCTGCTCTGTCCCTTTCTCTCTCATCTGGCATGATCTTGAGTTAAATCACTCATTTCTGCCATTCTCAGGCCAGGATATTGCAGTACGTTGATATCAGCAGTGATTTACACCAGTGCATCAGGCTATGAGCTGGACTAGTTAGCAGTGGACACGCTGTTTCCTAAGCCACCTCTTCTTTGGGTTAACAGCCTCCAGCGCCTTAGCAATGCTGGATGAAGACAGCAATGTCTTCAGCTTCCCTGGAGTGAATCATGAGGGCCTGGGAACGAGAGCCTCATTTCCCTGGGATGTAAGATCACAGGGCTGGAAACAGTCTCAAGCCTTCAGAAAATGATCAGGGGCAAAGGCTTTGACTGCACACGAAAGGGTTTGAAACGTGTCCTCCCGCTGGCAACGCCAACCCTGCTCCAGCATTAGGAACAGGCCCTAATGAAGAAGCGCTCCTGGCTGCTGCCACCTTCAGGACTGTACCATGTAATTATTCAGGTCTTTTGTAAAATGACACCTGTGGCAACTGGTAGAGGACTTGCACAAACATTACCAACCCTGAGGCTGAGAAATTTTTTAATACCCTTAGTAATGTAGTATTAAAACCTTGATGATGAGTGAGCATGGGTGGAATAATTGTCTACTCAGGTGGTTTTTTCTTGTTCAAGGCCTGTAGTTTTATCCCTATCTCCCGGATATATAAAAGCAAACCTCCACGGTTATTATTGATCTCCTTTGTTCACCTTTTGACTCTTGGTAAGATTTACCAGTGATGCTTCCCTTTGGCAATGAAAGTGGAACCCATGCGCCTCTGATGGGTGCCCTGTAACCCTCGCCCTGCTCCACCTCAGGCCCTCCAGCTCCTGGGTGTCTGATGGCTGTTAACTGCCCGCCCAGACACACCTTTCCGAGAGATCACTATGGCCAACAAGCTCTGTACCACTTCGAATTTGTATCTTGTTTTTAACCCTCACCACTCGCAGCCAAATCTGACACCTCTCTGAAGAGAGCAACTCATCGTGATGGCTGCCTCGCTTGGGCTGCTTCTCCCTTCTATATTTTTTAGTGCTTTCCCTGATGAGGCCCCAGGATTATTGCAAACCAGTCCCAGGAAGAAATGCTGCTCAATTAGGCGAAAAGAAACTCGAAGGAAAAAAGGAGTAGAGCCAGCAAATTGCTTGAGATAACAATCTCCCCCCACCCGTGTGTCTCTGTAACTAAGAGGATTAGCTGAACTTTCTGTGTCACACCAAAACTGACAATAAGCAACAGTGACTTCCCCCCGCTGGCACTTGTACCTTCACATGTTTCATTTTCTTGCCCATACTACTGCCTTGCCCCTTGCTGATTGTATGACAAACTTGGGGATGAACGTGATGGCTCCTTCCCTTCCCTTAAGATTTATGACTCAAAGCCAAACAAAACCCAACTCTAGTTATTACATGCTCTGTTTCCTCCTAACAACAACTCACTTTTAACAGCATCAGCTAACCAAGGAAACATGGAAATATGGTCTACTTGATCTCACCCCATCTTTCCGCTGTTTGCCAGAGCCACAAACAGCAGCCTTGGGTCTACTACCATGGGAGGAGGCATAAAGGCTTCCCTGGGGAGCAGGACCAAATCTGCAGTATACACAAAGCAGAAGTCCCGTCAAAAGCCAAAGGGGCAGAGGCTCCATGTAGATAAGGTACTGCCAGCAAGGAGCTGGGTGCTTTACTCAGGTGAAGTTTTGCGTGGTAGTGGGACTATCCAGGTACTTCTGCAGTCAGGGAAACGAGCTCTGGTGAAGGACTCTGTCACTAATCACAGTGCCAGCCCCATGTGCCTCTGACAGTCAGAACTCATGCAAGGAGAGGAAGGTTGTTTGAAAACAGACAAGACAGAGGAAGATTCTCCCGCTGAAACACGCTGCCTCCCCTTCTCCCTCTCCCCCAGGAGTTCCCACAGAAGACCAGAGCAGAAGCTGGTGAAATATGGAAGGTGAATCTCTCTGACCTGAAGGGCAGCATGCAGGGACACTGACAAAGTAAGCAGCTGTGCCATGGCATGGAGGAAAGAGGGCAGCAAGAGGAGGCAGGAGAAGCAGGAATATTTTCACACTGATGTAAAATGGTGTGATGAAACAAACTGGGGCGTGGGACTCCAGCGATTGTCACCAGGGCAGGGACTGAGGGAAAATGCTGGCAGAACAACATCAGGAAGGAGTATTGGGGTCGGGTCATAAAGTGCTTGGGATTTGCTCATTTCTGGAAAGCGTTTTACTGAACTAGGCATCTGCACTATACCTGCCTTCTCGTTGCTACACAGCCCCCTGGGCCTAAATTAAATCACTGTGGCACTTCTGCCATGTTAAATGGCACGAGCAGGCACTCTCAGGCCACACAAATTCAGCAAAGCAGTGTTTTGGGGGTCTCCGTACAGCTTTACTTGAGATCAAGGGGTGTGCATCGTGGGGGAGAAACACCTCCAGACGGACTTCTACTCCAAAAATTCGTTCAGACTGAGGCTCTGTAAGAAACGCCCAGCGCATTGCCGTGGGGTAAGACTGCCTTGTCACTCTATAGCAAACCCTGTCTCGCCTACATGGAGCAGCAGTTCAAAGGGATCTAGGTCCATTCTCTTTCTCCATATACATGAAATGGGACCAGAGCGGAGCGTGGCAGCCTCTTAACAGTGCCCCACAGCACTGCGAGAGTTCAAACTAGAGAGTGAAGGACACCGTGTCCAATTGAAATTACAGAGGAATTCAGGGTAGGCAGAATGTAATTACACAATTGGAATTTAAACTGTGAAATTAAAAGGAAATATTCAAGGATGAAGGGGCAGAGAGAATCCCTAATCTCCAGCCAGGCTAGGCTGTGTGCCAGAAAAGTCCTTTCTGAAGAAGGAATAAGCAAAGTGCCTGTCCTGGAAGAAAGGGAGGTAGAGAATAAAGACAATGTTTTCAAAAGCACCCCAACTCCAGCTGCGTGTTTGTCTCCAGGGCTGTGTCTATTCGACAGAGAACCTTGTGGTTGCTAAAAGGTGTCAGATGCGTCCCTCCTGTCCCCCTCTTTGCTGAGGTCAGTTTGGTTCCTCGTGCAAGCAGCACCAGAGCACTCCCAGGGCCTACAGCAGAAAGCAAACTACAGGGCTGCCTGAAACAACGCAGCTCTCTTTTTCTTATAGGTGCAAAACACAGCTTGTCCTTCTATATGGGGTCTGCCAGACAGCAGCCTCACTCTCTGTAACACCTGAGCACTTCC
This sequence comes from Alectura lathami, assembly GCA_013399715.1. Taxonomy (NCBI): domain Eukaryota; kingdom Metazoa; phylum Chordata; class Aves; order Galliformes; family Megapodiidae; genus Alectura; species Alectura lathami. The sequence goes on along the minus strand of VXAV01008730.1, from coordinate 534,354 downwards.
CCAGTGTTAGTTAATAATCCCTGTAACACGAATATTATACATTTTCAGTGTTCCTTTGTAGTAAGGGGGGCAGAGAAACTCACTGAAAACTGTTTTGAGTGGCAACTTATCCAACTTACCAGGCAATGGCAAATCCCACTCCCCAGGAGCTCTGGTTCAAGCTGCAGGACCCCACTGCGGTCCCTCTGTGGGCAGGGGGACAGAGCATGGATCTCGACAGGCCAAGCAGGGTGCTTCAGGCCACGTACAGCAGAGAGAGGCAGGGGCTCCTCTTGGGCTGCCTGCTGCACAGGCAACTGCGGCCACGTTACTGGGTTTCTCTGCCTTGGTTTGCCATTGATAAAAAGACACAGTGGTAACTTTCTGCACCTTGTAAGCTGGTCATTGGTTAGACATAATCGATTAGAAAATTGGAAGGCACGCAGAGGCTGCATTGATGACAACCATTGAAATGCATATAAAAAATCGAGCTAGAGAAAGTAAGCTCAGCCAAAGCTGCAGAGGGTGAGAGACTGAAAAACCCACCTGAAAAACTCAGTGTCCTCCTAGTGATTACCTCTCCCTATCCTGGGGATGCGTGAAAGTTCTGAATTACGGGTTTTCAAAAAACATGAAAATGAAAACCATGTTTCTTTTCACCCGTGCTCCGTTTCTTATCTCCAAAAAAAGCAGTTTGCGTGCACCTGGGAGGAGCAGAGGCTTGTGAGATGGCACCGTTTCCCTGCTAGTTTCGTCAGCTGGGAGATTCACGGGGCCAGCCACAGCTCCCAGAAATAAGAGATTTGGGGTCTTCCTTTCTCCACTCCAGAGGCAACAAAAGAGGGACAGAAATGGAGCCATAAAGCAGGTTGCTCAAAGGAAGCCGGAGGAGTGCGTAGGAGAAAACGAGAGCCTGTATGCACAACGGGCAGCCTCCGGCCCTCCTCTGCCCTTGATGCTCACCACCCACGAGGTGTGTGGGGACAAGCGGGCAGAGCACGCTCCTGGAAGGAGCACTGCTGTGCGAGGGTGGACTGTCCCCTCCGGGCTGAGGAAGAGGACAGGGAGCAACACAGGGGAGAAGGGCGGAACAGCTTTTTTCTCCCTCATTCCTTGCCTGCCATCTCTCCAAATTGCACGCTTTTTGAGATACGGGCTGTCTTTTGATGTTCATCACTGCATCATGTTAAAAATGAGACTGTAACCTCTGTAAAAAGGACTGCAGCAGGGAGGCTGTCGGTCTCTTTGTATCGATGTGTATTACATACATGAAAAGCAGTAAACAGAGCCATACAGACAAGTTTAACTACAGGTGAGACGATCTGAGCAGTCTGAAAACGAAAGGAATGGAGAGGTTTGGGGGAGCTGTGGGGGAAAAATAGGATGCCGTGAGGCAGAAGTGTCTGTTGCAATATAAAGGAGGAATCGGGAGAGCAGAAGGGAAAGATGAAGCAACCATCACTCCAGAAACCGGACCACCCTGAGGAGGAGAGAAATCCGATGTGAAGAAAAAATGGTGGAGAGAAGGGACACTGTGTGAGAAATGCAGCGTCAGGGATTCGGATTCAAGTGGCGCAGTGGAGCTGGAGCACAGCAGATAAGTTTGTTCTTAATTTCTCTGGGCACTAGAGCTGTGTGGTGAAAAGGCTCCTTTCCTTCCCAGTCTGCTTTCTGCTTAAATACCAGGATTCTTTTGTCCCTGTCCTCCCCATCTTAAATTGTCTTTCTGTTGTCCCCTGCCTCCACATCTTAATTTTTTTTTTTTTTTTTTGTCTCTGAAACAGTACTGAAGTAATTCTGGCACAACGTTTGAAATTGAGGAGGAGGAGGCAATATAGCCATCGTAGAAGATTTAGGGTTATAGGCACAGGTAGAGCAGGCCTAGGAGAGCTACGAATTAGGAGGTATCTGAATCAAAATCAGAACAACCGACAGAGATTTATTGCAGAGGTTTAAGAGACCCTGAAATACTATTTCTTCCCTTTGCAGGTGTGTTAATTTTGAACGCTGGTATTGTTTTTCACTGCAAGGAAGTATTTCTAAGGCAACATCCCTGAAGGAAATGATTTTATGAAGCAGACAAGCCCAGTCAGACAACAGAAGCAGGGTGTCCCACAAGATGCTCTCTGCTGTGGGCCCTGCCTGAGCACAGCACGTAACCATGTTCGTAACTGCAGCCTCACTGGCTGCAGCCAGACAGCTCCAAGTGTTGCCCCTCAGCCTTTTTGTGGAATGAAGCTGAAGCTCAGCTTCTCGTAGGACTGAGCTTCATATCATCTTTACATTCAATTATCTCAAATTTCAGGTATTTCCAGCAAGTGCCTCATGAGTAAGGAGCTGGCATTATGTGGCAAATAACATAAAACAGTAAGTTTGCAGAAATCACAGGCTGTTTGCAGACAACTCACAACTGAAACAGAGGCAAAATTTACCTGATCAATTATTCATCACAAGTGATTTGGCCAGCTTTCCTGGGTATATAGCCACAGGGATGTATGACACCTTGGGGAAGGCAACAGATTGAGATGCATTTGAACCAGACCTGGGAAAAGGATGCAGAGACCCAGAGCAACCTTTAAAGAGGGAGGGAGAGCAGATCCATGGCCAAATGGAGTTCTCCTTATAGCCAGACGACTAGAAAACACAGAGCAGGTCAGCAGCCACCAGACAAAACACTACCTATTTGCTTCCAGACAGCAGTTCTTCGGTGGCTGGCGGAGAAGCGTGCAGAAGCTGCACAACAGCAAGGAATAAACCAGGAGTGGAAATGGAAGCAAATGCTCCGCGGAGAGAAGCAGCTCCTGCAGGTGACTAGGAAGTAGCACACGGGACTGAGAAGCGTCTGTGGGTTAGTTGGGATGATACGGGAGAGAATAACCAGCATAGGCAGGATTAGAGCTGTGCAGAGCCTTACTCTAGCTGGCCTTTTCTCTACACCTTTATCTGTCACGGCACAGCCACTGTGTGCTGCAGTGCTGGTATAACCTGGCCATAAAACTGGATTAACTGGCCCACGAGGATCATGGCTGAGCAGGAGAGGTGCACGACAATATGCCTTTGTTTACATTTTTACTCCTGTGAGCTAAGCACAGATCTTCTGCGAGACAAACTGCTAATTACTGGTACTGAATATCATCTAATGAATGTGCAAGTGTAGAATTACAGCGCTGCGGGAAGGGTTTTGCTGTTTCATAGCACAGTCCATTCCCACTCCTGCTTTCGGCAGTGCTGAGAGGTTATAATAGAAAGAAAAAAAAAAAAAAGAAACAAACAAGCAGAAAAACCCCACAAAACATGTTGCCAGAGGAATTTATTTTTAAATAAAAATGTCACGATTACCTTTCTGATTGAAACCTCGCAGAGAAGCCCTGCTGTCTCCCTCTGACAGCCTTTCCTTTCTGGCCCTTCCCTACCAGTGAAAAAATCCACCGACCGCCTCTGATACAACTCATAATTTCTTCAGCAACAGCCTGGAAGAATGGATTCTTGCCAGTTGCTTTTATTCCACGGGGCTTTGCGCCCCAGAAGAAAATTCAGCTTGGACTCTGACCCCTCGGGGCTAATGACCCTTGGAAAACGTTGAGGCCGAGTCCTTAACAAACACCGCAGCACCTTCTGTTTCCTCTTTACGAGCACACATCGCAAAGCCGCCTCGCCATTATGTACATTTATGCAACATCACAGTTAAGAATATTAGCAAGTTTATCTTCATTATGCCAAATTTGGCAAGAGGCAGCAAAGTTTAGTCACTCAGCCTGCTGAGCTTACTGCTTGTCGCAATTTGGAAGTTTTGAATCTCAAGCTGATTCGATTTGTGGTCTCTCTAGGCTCATGTTATTTACTCTACAGCCCCTAAATAAGGGGGCCATGGAGCCTGGCTCCCTTTTCCCACAGGGCCAGTGAAAGTTGATGCAGAAGGGGGCACAATACTGGTTTGAGACAGACACCCCAGGAGCCCTGCAGAGCCCAGGCCCAGGGGTGCGCGGTGAGGGGTTTCCTGAAGAGAACGGTTTCCACGTAACTGCTCTTTTCTGACGGAATAAGACGGCCACTCACGCACCCTCCTGCATTCTGTTCTTTCATTTCCTTTGAATTCAGCCCCCTTTTATTCACAGGGGATTGATTCTGCCGCGAGCTCGGGCAGCGCCTTTCTCGCAGCCAGCCGTTCGGACAGGTATTCCCACACAGCCACCTGCAGATGCGGCTCTTTCCAAACACCCCCTCAGCCTCACGGGTTTATTTGAAGGCGTTTCCACCCAGCTGCCTCCATCTCGGCCGCCACTAGCCCTCACCGCCGCCCCCTGACAGCACGGTTAATAACACCGCCGCCAGCCCGCCGGCACTATCACCCTGCCAGGACAGGGAGGGGAGGAGGGGGGTCACCGGGGCGCCGCGCCCTGCGCCATTTGCCGCCCCCAGCCCCGCCCGCCCCAGTGCGCAGGCGCCCCGCGCCCCCTCTCCCCCGGCACAGC
>VXAV01008730.1:466153-528490 GCA_013399715.1 Alectura lathami | reverse complement strand
GGGGGGCGAAGCGCGGTGCCGGCAGCCGCGGCGGGCGGGCGCTGGGGGTGCGGGCCCGGCTCTCTCGCTTCTCCCCCCTCTCTGCCTTCTCCTCATTTGAATAATGTCTAATTCGGGGAGGTTTATATTATTGAAATGGCCGCCTGCCTTTCCCCGCCTCTCATGTTTAGTAATTCAGACCTTTAATAACAGCCACTCAGAGCCCTACGCCGTGTTTATATTTTACATTCGCCCCATGTGCTTTTGTGGTTCAATGTGATTCTTCTTTCTCGCTCTCTCGCTTTTTTTAAATTTTCTTGGCAACCCACAGGGCCCCGAGATCAAACCCAGGCTGTGTGAGGAGAGGAGGGGGGAGAGCTAGGCCCTGGCTCCTCTGGCAGGCGCCTAGGCCTCACTCTGCTGCTTGATTTATTTACTAATAACCAAAATGATCCCCCCCCGCCCCCCATCTCCACTCCACCCCTGCCAGCAAAAACAAAACCCTCCTGGGGCTTGAGCAGCATCAGATCTGCTCGTAGATTCTCAAACACTCATGTCTTTTAAATAAGGAGCTTATTTTTAATTTATAGCAACTCAAGACTGTAAAGCTGTGCCTTTCATATCTGCTTTTCAGAGGCTTGGGCATTTTTGGTCCCTTTGTCCTTGATTCCTTTCCTTAAAGGAGAGTTGCTTCTAATTTACGTTTCCTGGCACTGGGAGAGCTATAGAAGACACACTCAAAATCTAAACAGCTTTCCTCCTCCCTCTGAACACAAACAGAATTGAATACATTGAGGATAATCTTATTCACCTTCTTTTTGCTTACTGTGGATGCAGTTTAGCAGTGCTGTGTGTCAGATGCTTTTGTCGCTGCTTGTATCTGACTGTTCTGGTTGGTTGTTTTTTTTTTTTTTTTTTTTTTTTTTTTGCCTCCCCCCCCCATTTAGATTTGGCTTTCAAGAGAAAAGATGCTACTGGGCAGTGCAGGGCCTAGAAAGGAAGATAAGTTTGCTGTGATTGTAAGACCACCGAGTGAAAATTGAAATTAATCCTCTTAAATTGCCTGCAGTAATGCGGTGTTAAAGCAGATATTGGGCTCCTTAGAAAGAAAACAAGCGGACTACTTTATTAGAGAGAGGCAGTAGTTTTTGAAAATTGATTTATGCAGGTATGGGTTTTGGATAAAGCTTGCGTGGGTTTTCATTAGTGACCATTGTTTTCACCCTGTGGAGGAAAAGGACCCGACAGCAGGGTTCTTCAGAGTAACTGTGCCAGATTAGCATGTAAACATCTCTGAAACATGACTGGGAAGAGAGTTCACATACAAATGCAGTCCGTGTATTTTGCAGTTTGCTTCTAAATTTAATTTGTCTCAAAATACTACGCTGCAGCTAATGAAAAGCATTTTGATTTCACAAACGGTGACTCAGGTTATTTATCCTTTTTCTTCACCCTTGCTGAAGACAGGCCTTGAATACTGTAGGAAAAAAAATCTGTGGAAGCGGTAATGAGGCTGTTCAGGTGACTGACTGTTTCGCAGACCCAACAGCACAAGGCTGGCTGGACAAAAAGCAGTAATATGATTTCATGCCTTAAATAGCATATGTTTTTGCACTCGCTTCACAAGATGTGGTCAAGCCGATGATGTCATTGGCCAGAGGACAAGGTGCAGTTAATTTGATTTATTGACCTGGGGTGAGGTGTAGCACTGAAACCTTCTCATAGGGAAACCATTTATCTGAGGACAATTTCCTTTATAGCAGCAATTTAACCACTGCTGAGACTGTAGATATTTTATCCAGGATGATAAAAATGTACATTGCATCTTGCAAACAAAATTTCTTTGTCCCTGACGTTTCAGTGATTTTTTATAGAACAGAACACTGGGCAGTGGCCTTGCGCAGTCCTGTGGCCGAGCTGGGGTTTATGGCTCTGGATTCGGTTATTTACATGCTAAAACACAAACGCATTTCTCTCAACCATATTTGTCTGCCTGTGTTGTAGCTTAAAATTTTGCTGGAACATGCCACTTGATGCGGATACGTCTTCAGCAATGGCGCCTGCAGGCAGCGTGGTAGCGGGAAGCCTGTTTTCTCAGACTGGCCTCTCCTTCGTTCCTTGGAAGGTGCTGAGGCCAGTGCCAGGGTGCTATTCCTCAGCCCTGAGCAAGGACTCTGTTACTTTACCACTGGTGGGTGTCAGACTTTAAGCTTCTACTTGGGCCCTCTCTGTCAGTAGTGGGAGAATAAAAGCAGCGTTTTTTTTTTTCTTTCCTGGGGACTGACTGGCTGTGGTGAGGGCGGAGGATTGCACTGCCATCCTAGTCCTTCCTAACTGTTGCAAGGGGGGGATGTTCTGATGTTGGCTGTCTGCTGAGCTTTCATCAGGGACAGAGGGCAGAAGGCTTGTCCCCCCGCCACTGCATTGTTGTACAGTGGGTCTGATTGCCTCTGCTCCGTTATCAGGGTGGCTCTGTCTTCCCCCGCACCCCGCAGCCTCACTACTGACCAAAACTTATCAGTCTAGCGGCTGGCTGGAAGAATGGTTAAGCTGTGTCGGTAGCCATGCTGCTGCAGTATGAGGAGCAGAATGGGGAAGGTGTGTGTCAGCGTGGTAATGCTATCGGCTACAGGAGCTAGAGCTTGCTGCTCCCTTCCTTGAAGGAGGGAACCTGAGCTTCCCACCCTGTCATCATGGGAGGGAAAATCTCTGTTTTGCTGTCATTAGCAAATTCTCAAAGATGGCCCTGCAGTAATAATTCAAGTAAATAAGTGTTATACTGACTTGCTGATGCTGAGCGTGGATAGCTTCTGAGCGGTTGTCGTAGCAAGTGATGGTGTCTGGAGCTGCCTCAGTTGACGGGATTGGTGAGGTAACCTTCAGCTCTGTCTGTCCGTTAAACCCGCGAAGCATTGACATATCTTCTCTCTTAGAAGTCTCTTAGGTTGTGAGAAAAGTGTTGTTGCTGCTTCTGGTCAATCCAAATCATACCCAGAAAAATGAGGTCTTGATCACCATTGTCACCTAAATAATCATTGTCGAAGATCGAGGGGTAAATCCTGCATTCAAAGCAGCACGTTTTTGCTGTTTTCATTATGTTCAAATTTTGAGGTAAATGTTTTGTCCATCCTGTCACAAATGCTTTTGTTTAATTGATCCGTCATCCTGCTTTTTTTCTTTTAAATAACGTTCATCTCTTCCAGAGACGCATTTGTTCTCTCTGGTGATTCTCTAGAAAAATTGCAGTAGTTGTTTGTACTATACAATAATTTATTCATTTGCTTTTATCAAATTTTGGCTCCTTTGGATTTCAAGACTTCAAAGCAATTGCAGCATTTTTAATGCACGTCTAGTCAGTTTTTTTTTCTCAGTGATACTTTTAATTCCCCTCAAACTGTTGTTGCCTGTAAAAGTCATCTTGGTGTTGATAACTCGCACAGCTGACAATTAGGCAGCGACTTACACTTATGGTTTCATTATTTGTTATCTGGAGAGCATCGCTGACAGTCCTGGCAAATGACTGCGTTTCATGACCCATTTTCAATCCCTGTGACAAAGTTATTGTTAGAAGAGGTCGAACAAAATTAAGTATGACTTGAGTGTCCCCAATGTGATATGCTTGGTTTGTGTGCTTAAGCTAGTGTGTGAATGAGAGAGCATCTCATGTTGCTGGATAGACTTAGAGCGTGCTGGCTGTTTGCTGCTGCAGAGATTTGCTTCTCTGTTGACAAATTTTCCCACCCCTTTTCCTTTTGTGCTGCACTGCAATGCAAAGCAAGTTAAGTGTGGGTTGTGCTGGACCGAGTGGGGGAGAAATGATACATTTCAGGAGAGATTCTCGTCCTGGTTAGTGTATATTGAGTGGTTGCTCTCGTTTTACTTGAAACTGTTTGGCAATTGCTAGCTGAGAACACGCACACAAATGTATTTTCCTTTCTATTGTTCTTTACGTTTAATTTCTTGAGTTGCGTGAATTGAGCCTCGTGCTGCTTCGTGTGTGCTTGTTCTCCCTAGAAGAAATAATTACTTAATCTCAGCGTTGTTCCTTTCCCTCGCTTCTTATTTCACAAGTGGCTAGCAAATACCTGCATTTGTTAACATAACTGTATGAGAAATTATGGCCTCTCTGGCGCATTACAAAGTCTTTGCTAGAGGTTTTTATTGTTAGACTGCTGCTTGCTAATTGAATTAGTTTAGGGTTAATAAACAGCACAGTTGAGTGACAAAGTGGTGGTTTGGTGTGGAGGATTTACTGGGTTCCAGTCCCGAGTTTGTCACCGGTTCTGCTTGCTTTGCAGTTTGGGGTTAAGTCTGTGTAATGGCAGTGATAGAGAAGGTTTTCACAGGGGCGGTACCGGGGCCATAATTAGCTAATGTTTCCTAGTGTGTCTGAAGGTAAGAGCGCTCTGCTTCTGCGGCGTGCTGCGTACAAGCCTGTGCCCAGGTTCAACTTGGCTTAGGATGTTTCAGTGCTGGCACGCTGGCGTACTCTCATCGGCGTGGAGGCCTCCTGTTGTAACGGCACAGATTACTGTCAGTTCTAACTACGCTGTGATGCGATCTGCTCTAGGGTATGCACTTCAGGGACAATTTAAATCAGCCTGAGCCTGGCCTCCGCGCCCTGTGTGTTCTGCCCCCTTCCCTGTGCTCGTGCAGATGCTTGCCTGATTCCTTTGCTGTGCTAGTTCAGGGAATTACACTGGCACAAAACAAGCCTTGCCAAAAAAATAAAGAAGAGCTTTCTGTTGGTTTAGCTCTCTGAACCGGCTTACAATGCGATTAGATAAATAGCAGTACCAGTGGAGGAAGGAGACGAGAAGCACACTCAGTTGACTCAAGTCTTGTCGTGGTTCCATTCTATCTGATGGCTCTCCTGTTGGCAGCAGTGGGGAGCTGTGCTTTCAGCAGTGTGATCGTACTGCTTGCCTGGTACCAGTCCTGGCAGCTACTGATTTCCAAGATGCTCTAGTTGGACTTGCTAACCTGGTGGAAAAACTAGCCTGAGATAATTTTAGATCTTAAGTTTGTGAATTGAAATTGGCTCAGCAAAAGCCTTCAGCTGTGTTAAGGCTGGTGCGAGAGAGAGGGTCAAACCATGGGGGTGAAAGTGAAGGAAGAACAGTGAAGTTCCCCCTTTTCAGAAGGAGCAACAAGCGTTCTGGCTAGCTTCACCCTGTTGGGTGGCTTCGCCTTGGGGCTGACGTGAAGCGCTGTGCAGCCGCGGTTGGTGAGTTCAGCTCGGTCTCGGGTGGTGCTGACCGAGGGAGGCAATGGGCGTTTGTGGGCACGGTGCCGGGCCTCCTGTGCCTGCAGCAGGCAGTGCAGGGGTTACTGAAGCTGATGATGAAAATGCACTTGAGCAAAAGAGTAGCTCAGAAACCAACAGGTGCTGCCGTTTGGCATGGTATATGCTGTCACGGGTCTGACTGCATTAATGGTGGCTGTGGCAGAAACTCTTAAAAGTCGAATGAGGCCTCTAGATGGTTCCCAGAGGGTTGTAGTGCTGCCTACAGTGAGAGGGCTGTAAGGAAGCCTGTGGCTCCAAAGGACACATTGGCAAAAACACCTAGGAAGTTACAGGTGCTGTGGCTTCTGCGAAATTTGACTGCTATCCCTGTTTAGCCATTTAGCACCATCAGTCTGAGGCAGAGGTAGCTTTTCTATAGACTGTGCCATTGTGACAATGAACCTTTTGTTCATCATTCTTTTTTCCTTTCTCTCAGAAATCAGATTTGTCTGTACAGAAATAGCATATTAGCAGTCTTTGTAAGACGGCCATGTTTGACACTGTGTAACACGGCACGAAGCTTTAGAAAAGGAAGGTGTAAACAGCTGAATCACTAAAATAGTAAATACTGTGGAAGGCTTAAAATATATGCACAAAAACCTGTTGAATGAACATGGAGATGTAGCTTGTTTCTCTTTTTCTCTCCTTTCCTTAAAGGCTTAAGGGCTGTTAGGAAGCTACCATCCTTTCTGCAGAGAGCTCTTTGCTGTTTGTTCTCTTTGTCCTTCTGATGATTCAGTTTTATTTGAAAAATGCCATGTGACTTAGTAATTTGTGCCTGACCATACCAGTGTGAAGTTGTAGCTTTATACTGCTTGGATATAGCCCAAGGGGAGGAGTATACAGTGAATAAAGGTAGAAATGACTCAGACATCTGATGAATCACTCATTTCTATATTATTAGTTAATATGGTCTACCGAGTGAGAAATATGCTGTAAGTTTCTTTCAGGAATCCTGTTGCAAAGATGCCTTTCTATTTATCCATAATTCTGTTTCTCACCTGCTATTCTTTAGTACAGAAGGTTATCACTTCTATTTGACTTTTCAAATGTAGGTGTAAATAGGTATTTGAATTCAATTATTTGTAATGCTGCAGAGATGTGGAAATGCCAGGAAATGCTGCACCCCTCCCTACCTCCCCATGTGAGCGTTTCCTACCCTGTCCTCCAATGCATGCATGCACACCTGCGTGCAGGCGTGTTGGGAAATGGACTGGAAGGCTTGGGCTGTGGACAGTTCCTTCTGACTCTAATTGGAGCAGTGAAGACATCATTGCTTCTGACTGTTGGGGTTTGCTGTTCCCTTGCCTTTGTTGATGGGTCTGCCCGTGTGGATATTGTCTAATCCATTTGGGTTAAAATTACCTAGGGTAGCAAAGGCTGTGATCTAAGCTGCCTTGAGTAGCCCAGATAATTCTGACTGAAATCCATGAGTGAGGGATGGTCTGAGTTGCTTTGTCATCATACTTGAGGGTGCAGTTCGTGTTACACTTAATCCACTTTAAGGGTGGGTTGCTGCCAAAAACAGGTGGGAACATAAGCAGGAAGAGGATTGGGCTGTCACTTTCTGGGCTGTGGTCAGTTGATAAAGCCTGTGTGAAACTGTGCCCTAGCTTCTGGCAGAAATGGAGTGGGGCTGCCTGGAGAAACTGGAGGTAGGAGAGCAAAGGGAACAGTAACTTTCCGCTGGTAACGTTGGCTCTGAATGAGGATGTCTGTTCTCAGTGTTAGGAATATGCGGCTTTCCAGTGGTGCTTTAGGCTGTTGATCTGAACTACTGGATGTACTCATGGTGTACATCGTATATCTCCAGTGGAACGTGGGGTTTACTAGGCATTCCCCTTCAACAGACTGCCCTTAGGGTATCTTTACTTGCTGTTCCACTTGAGGCAGAATGTAGTTTGTAGTTAGCTCAGAGATCTTATGGCAACAGACCTGGTTAAACGTGGGGACTCGGTATCTTTCAGAACAGTTGAGAACTTGCACGTTTATATGTTCAGTTAGTCCAAGGTCTACCAGCTTCAGACTTACAGGCAGTCGCACCATCTCCCATGGCAGGTTGCTTGAATTGCACCATCGCTAACCTTTACCCGACTGTTTACTGCCAGCACGGCTGGGCTTCGGTTAGGCTGGATGTGCCAAAAGGAAGGAAGCCTTCAGTTGCCAGGCTGCGCCGCTTGCTACCAAATTTAGCCAAGCACTAGAAAGTAGCGTTGAAGCAGCAGCAGTTGCATGGCAAACTTTTACGTAAATCCTCAAAAGAGGAGACCTCAAATGGAAAAGTGTGAACTTTTCCTGGTCATTTGAACCTCTGCTGCTTACACGATTCTTGTTTGTGCAAGGCAGTGCAAGGAAGGTCCAGGCCTTCTGCTGTTCTTCACATCTGGCTCAGGCAAGCACAAAGCTGCACGTTCTTAGATCCTTGGGAACAAAAGGCACTGTCCCTGCGCTTGCCCTGTTTTCATATCTCTACCAGGAGTCTGCTATTGACTACCGTTGGAGGAGGGTCAGGTAAATCCTGGGTGTGAGCCAGTATGGCCATTTTGGGTATTCTTTCTTTTTTCAGACAAAAAGAGCATAGCTTCCTGCTTATTTCTCAGACAATTTTAGGTTTTGTAGGTGGTTCTTTTCCTATCCTAAAATGCTCATCAGCACCGTAAGAGTTCTGGAAAGATGATGTTCTTTGCATGCTCTGCACATACACAGACAGCTCTGTGGAGCGATCTGGGAGTTACTCTTGCAGCTTTCCTACTACTTGCATGGGAACTAGAGAATTGGAAGTTCCTTTTGCTGCCCTACCTTGTGAAAATAGGGGGGAAGATAAGAGAGTGGGTAGGTGTTAGAAATTCAGCCGCTGTTACTGTTGCATGGAAAGGATCTGCAGCTGAGTGGATTCTCAACTCCTTGAGACCCACTGAGGGTCTTCAGCATCTTCCAGAACTATCCTACGGGCTGCAGAAATCTGCATAACTATTTTTGTCAGAGACTACCTCTTTTCTCATTACAGCAGGAACAATGGTGGTGTAAAGAATAATCTCCTCTCAGAGCTCTAAGAGGTAAAAATGCTGTGTTTTATGGTGGTACAATTTATTTTGGGAACCTAGTTTCAACACAGTTGCATCTTATATGGTTCCACTCTGTGACACAAGAGGGACTTGGTCAAAATATGCTGAGGACTGACTAAAGTCCAGTGTCATAAAACTTCCTGAGAATGTGATTGAGCCATGTCTGTGTTTAGGGGGGAGGAAAAAAAAACCAACAACCCAAAAAACTACTTCATTAACATGATGCTCAAGGCGGTTAAAATTGAAAATGGATCCAGAGATGTTGTGTAATGCATTTTTAATAATATCTGTAGCAAACAACTATTTCTAAACTGCCAGCTAAGTGTAAAGGGTATAACACTGAATTTAAGTGGTCATTAACTTTAGTTTTCTGTAATTTTGGGTAACAAACTCTGCAGCAGTAGAAAGGATTTGCTGTGTGGAAGTTTGAATAAAGGCATGAAGTGTCAGAATAGTTGTTTGTCTTAAACCCATGGGAGTTTCTCATCTTGGTTTGCAGGGCAGAGAAGAGGGATGGGGGGGTGTTTGTGTGCTGTGATGTCTCTAAATCTGGTTTGGAATTGTGGGCATCTCTAAAGGTCATAGAAGAAGCAGTAACTGATTTTTTTTTTTTTTTTCCTAATAGTATTGATAAATGAATATATGAGTTAAAAATACCATGCACAAAGATGTGCCAGCATCTGTCTTCTCATTCCCCACGTGTAGTGCTTACATAAGCAGAGGTTAGGGTTAACGGGAGGACTCTTGTTGGGGTAATTTTCATTCAACAAGTTAATTTTGAAGTTACAGGAAAAAATCCTTCCCAAAGTCTTGAGACAATCAGTAATTTTCTGTGTGCCTTCAGAGAAGAGACCTCAGCTTTTAGTTGCTGAAGGGATCAGTTAATCTGTCAGTCTCTCAGAAAGCGAAATTAGCTGCAGGCAGAGAGGTATCTTTTATTTATTGAAGTACTGTTTTCGTATGGTGCGGGTTTGAGCTAGAAATGCTCTATTTACGAATGAGAGAACATCATTAGCATTTGTCATATACTCGCATCACAAGTGGTTCTGTGAATCGTCTCATACACATACTTCAAGAAGCTTAGAATTGGAGAAATTGAGAAATCTGAATGCATTTCTGGCATAATTTGCTGGAGGTTTTATCAACTTGCTTCCTTCAGTTTTCTGAGCTTGTGGCAGTTGTATTAACAGTATTTGGTGTATTAGGCTGTGTGTCTGTACACACAAGTAATTATCACCAAAGACAGCATCTGTTCCTGAGGCTCTTAAACATTTGGAAGGCGTGTTCATTTTTCTTTTTACCTTCATTAGCAGAGAATAGGTTGGTACGCTCCACAGTTTCCTACAGCACACAGTCAGCTGTGGGCAGCCGTTCCCTCAGCGCGCTTCATGCTGTGGAAGGTTAAACGTGGGGCGGGGGGGGGGTTCATGGGCCCCGTCCTCCAAGGTGTGGCCATTGCTCTTGGGTGTGTGTAGCAATATCAGGAGAACATCCAAGGCAAACATGGGACACAGCTGTCCACTAATCATCCGCATCTCAGCTCTGCACTGGGTCTGTGTTCTCTGCTTTGTCTGCAGTCGCTGGCTGAGACAATCTCTATAACCATGGGTGCTGCAGAGGCAGAGTACCGCAGTCCTGTCCTTTGCCTTTGGTGTAATCAGTGTGCTTGACAGCGACAGAGAGCCTCCAACAGAGGCATGGAGCCAGGACAGAAATGTGGTGCTGTTGTTTAACTGGCAACGAGGACAGCTTTGCTTTCTTAGAAGCTGACAGAAAATACTGGTGCATACAGAAATCCTGCAGCCGGATGGACTGATTGCATATGGTCACGTGGAAGTGTTCTTTGGTCCAGCAGAAATCTCAAAGATTGTTTTTAGGAACCATTGAGGTAGCAGATAAATACACTTCATACTTCATTATATAGTATGATTTGCTTTAAAAAAAAATTGTTTTGAAATGGTTGCTTTGGTGCTAATTAGCTCTGAGGTTGAGCTATGAAACATTTGATGTGGAATCACTGAGGATGTGATACCACAGCCCTGAGGTTTTCTTATTCAGGAAGTTTTTATGAATAAGTTAGTTTCCAGGTGTGTTTTTTTCATGTTGTGTTATAATGCTGAGAGATTCTATTTTAACAGGTATTTGAGTTCTCAGCATCAAGTGGTGTTTGTGCATCTAGTACTTAGCCATGAGTCACACACCTAACAGTAACCTAACAAATGGTTGTGTCCTCTGCTCAGCTTTTTTTGAAAAGATGTCATTTCTGAAGCTTTCCTGTTTGCCTGCGAGTGGCTGGGCATGGCAGCTATTCCTCGTCCAAAAGGACCGCTCAGAGGAAGAGGGGGAAGGCTTTATTTACAAGACAACTGCTGGACGGCTGCTCTCAAACCCTGCAGACTGGACGCACTGCATCTGGCGAGCGTGTGAACGGCACAGTTGGTGCGGGAAGGCGCTGCCGGGGCGGCCCTTGAACAAAAGGAGGTGCGGGCTCGGCGCGTGCTCTCCATCAGTTAGTTCTGCAGTGTGGCAGGTCCGCTCAGACTGTCTGCCCGCCTTTGTGAACGTTGGTTTGTTTTCCCTTGGAGGTTTTGCCCCGTTTCGGGTTTGGGCAGAGGTTTGTTGTACATGACTGCAGACGTGCATAGGAGAGGAAAGCACAAATAGGAAAATGGCTTTGTACTGGAAAAACTGATGAACGCTGTGGAAGAAAAACATCAGTTTTTCAGTTAGGCCCCTTTCATCACGTGTGTGCTTTATCAGGCTTCTTTATGTGTGCCCGCGTGTTTAAAAGCCTCACACCAGGCGAGCCAGCCGAAGTGCTGAGGAGGCAGTTAGCTCCTGGCAATGTCCTATCCCCCGCGCCCCAGCTAGGTGCGTGCTGGAACGGAGCGTGTCTTTGTGGCCGCACAGGTGCTCCTGGGCTCCACAGCGCAGGCAGGGCTGGTGCCTCGGACTGGCCAGTTGCCATGGAAACAATTATGATGTCACGAGTCAGCAGTGACTTCACTGCAGGCTGCTGGATCTGCGGTGTTCTGCGGCACTGGCAGGGCGATAGGCATCACCGTGCGGTCTGAGGCTTGCTCGCTGACTGACGGCAGCTGTTGTGCTCCAGTCCCTCAAATTAAACTGAGTGGCTGCTCGCCTATATGTTCATCGCCAACACCTGGGATCTTACATCTGCACTGACGTTGATCTTTTTAGCTGTATTAGCCCCAGAAGTTTGCAGATCTGTGAGAAATGGAGAGAGAGAGGCTTTTGCATCAGCTGAGAGAAATGCATGCACTTCTAAACCTGAACATGCGAAAGTAGTAGTGGCCTGTTCCGTCTTTTCCCAGAAGAATCTGTTCAATTCTGGCTTGCCTTCCTTTGTCCTTTTCTGAAGCAGGTGAAATGTTTTCCTAGTCTCATTTCAAGGGTTTGTTGACCTGCAAATTGTACCAGGATGCTTCCTGCCCTTTGGAAACGGCCAGCTGCTTCTGCTCTCCAAGCGCTTCCATTTGTCACCGGGTTGCGCACCTCCATTTCATTTCACAGGCAGCAGAGCTGGCCGTGTTCAGTGCCCTCTCCTCCCTTGCCTTCCGGTGGTCAAAGAGAAGTATTTAGCATTTTTTCTGCATCTGTAAGGTGACAAGATTTCCAAATTTAGCCTCCAGTAAAATGTGAATGAAAACCTTGAGCTTAAGGAAGGTGCATTTATTTTGCTGACATAATCGTGTGTCTGTTCAGAGCTGGCTTAATGGCTTAACTCAGAGCTGGCCTGAGACTCCCTGGCCCATCTCACTTCTTACATCATCAGTGAGCAGCACGGTGCGCTAAAGCGGCATGCCGGGTGCTTGTAGCAGCCTCTGGCTGGCAAGGAGAAGGTTCTTCACCTCTGGTTTAGGTCAACAGAGGTGGTTTCTGTAGGGCCGAGGTTCGTTGTTATTGGAAAGGCTTTCCATATCCTTACAACAGTAGAAAACGTAGGCTGTGTGGATTTCTTCTTGTGGCTTACTACTGCAGTTACCATTTGCATTAAGTTGTAGTGAGCACATACCCATTTATGCGAGGTTAGGATTAAATGACCTCTTCACATTTTTCTTCCTCTGAAGAAAGATGGAGACTTGAAAAGCATCCACTAGCAAATGGGAGGATGTCATGGACAGCCTGTGAGGAAGATGAAAAACGTATCAGGAAAATTAAAGTTGTAGTTGTCTCTGCAGACAAGAAAAAAAAATACCCTGTGTAGCCTGTCGTTTATGATGAGCATATCGTGGAAGTTGAATTCTGGTGTGCTGTAATGAGACTTAAAAATGTGATTGAGATGTTCCTGTAATGAGCTGCTAATACAGAGCTGGCTGCGAAATGCCGTTGTGGGTGCTGTTCCTATTATCTAAGTGCAGAGGTCCTGTGCTTGAGGATTTGCTGGTTTATGCTCGTAACAGTTGTGCTTAGCAGCTTTTTTCTTTATCAGCGTAAATGTGCTATTGCTAGGATAGCTTGAGTTAAAATCTCTAAATGCTTTTTCAAAAATGTAAACATTTTTATCTTCATGTAATACATGCGCACGTGGAGGATTTGATTAATTTCAGAGTGCTGATATGATTTGATTGCTAAAGCTTTTGGTGTTTAAACTAGGTTTATGTGAGTCTCAGAGTAGCATTTTGTGATTTTTAGCTGTTAATTTTTTATTTGTATTCATTTCTCAGCACTAAAATATTGGAAGGAATAGAGCTGTAGAGCTTTCTTAATGACAAACTGGCATAACATGACATGAAAGATGGCTAACTGAAAACTCAAACTTTTTAGCCACACGGAGATTAGATCATTCAGTTCCCAGCAGTGTTTGCATGAGCTAGTATTGCGTTTAGAAATAGCACTGTGGCGGTTATTACTGGAGCGGAATTTAAAGCTCTGGACTGCAGGTGTCTTGGCAATGAAAATTCTTCTGAAGTGGAAGGGGTGTATGGGAAGCTTTCTGGAGCACTTGGGAAAAATGATTGCCTTACAAAACCCGTAAAACTGAGAAAGAATGGAATGGAAAAAGCAGGAACCAGTGCTACAGTGTGAGTCTCCATGCTGGCTCCTGCAAGCGGGCAGGCCCATGGCCTGTCTCCTATGAGGAAAGGTTGAGGGAGTTGGGATTGTTTAGCTTGGAAAAGAGAAGGCTCTGGGGAGACCTCATTGCGGCCTTCCAATACTTGAAAGGAGCTTACAGGCAGGAGGGGGACCGACTTTTTACACGGGTGGATAATGTTAGGACAAGGGGGAATGGGGTAAAACTGAAAGAGGGGAGGTTTAGGTTGGGCATCAGGAAGAAATTCTTCCCTGAGAGAGTGGTGAGGTGCTGGAACAGGCTGCCTGGAGAAGCTGTGGCTGCCCCATCCCTGGCTGTGTTCAAGGCCAGGCTGGATGGGTTCCTGGGCAGTTTGATCTAGTGAGCTAGTGGCTGGCAGCCCTGTCCACGGCAGGGGGGTTGGAACTGGGTGATCTCTGAGGTCCCTTCCAACCCAGGCCATTCTGAGATTCTATCTGCAGTACAGAGATCAGGAGGAACCTGCTGCTGTTTGTTTCAAACTTATGTGGTGATGGGAGTCGTGGTGAGGAAGGAAGAACAACTCCTCCCCTTTTTTTTCTTTTAAGTTATGAAATGAAAGAACACAAACTGCCAGTGCTCTTTATCCCACTACAACTTCTGTGAGAACCAGTTGTGTTCTGGGACCCAGAAGGGCAGCAAGCTGATTGCAATAGCCTCAGGTCAGTGCTGTTGCTTCTGTTTATACACACTGTAAAAATGGACTTGCACATTGGTACCTCATTCCCGTTAGAGATTTCTACATGCTTAGGTTCTAGACTCTGCATAGAAACAATTCTGTAAGCTACTACTAGCGCTGGTGCCACATGAAGCAGAGCGGTGATGCTGGTGGAAGTATGGCTCAGTGTTTTGCTTGCAGTTCTTGATACAGCGGGTAAGGGTGGCTTCAGTTTGTGTTAGGGGTAGGGCTAATGGTGGGTTTGGGTATTTCTGGCTGCAGCTCTGAAGGCTTTTTCTCCAGGCCAGCAGCTCCAAAAGGATTTGGGTGAAAAAAAGCAAACATGCTTTTGTAGGGTTCTTTGCCTGCTTCACAGCCCAGAACCAAATTTGGTTCGGAATGGGGATGTGTGAAAGAGGAGTTAACAGAAGAAGGCAAGGTCTTGACTGAGGGGCTGCTGGCTGCTGTGCAAAGGTTAGAAGGCTGCAAACACCAGGGAGGTGTTTCAGGGGCAGCACTTGGTAGAAAGCTGAGCTTCTAAACTCGATCCTGCTTGGAGTCCTGTCTGACCTACTGACAGGTCCATCCGTCATTCCGTCATGGTGCTGAGTGTCGAGTGACCTTACCCACCTGTCCTCTGCTGCTCCCAGCCTGCTGGGGAAAGCTGGAAACAGCAGCATGGATAGGGAGATGCCCCATCAGAGGTGCCCTGTCATCTAATGATAAAACCTCTGTCTTCAGAGGACAGGCTTCTATTGGTTTCATAAATTGCTACATGTTTTGCAAAGACCTCTCCAGAAAACTCTGAGCGTCACCTTACAGAGCAGTAAGGGTTTAAAATTTAACGTTTTGCAAGCAATCGAGAATCTTGCTCAATATAGGGAAGCCGCCCTCAGCAAGCATATCTCAGAGTTGTTATTGGTGAGTTTTGGAAAGCCCACAGCATTAATTGGGAGCCTTGTGAGAACATCATGATGAGTCTGTGAGTGGAGATGGGGGATTCTCCCCACAACCAGGTCTGTGATGGGGGGGTGCTGCGGGATGCCAGGGTGACATGGTTATCTTGGCCTCAGCAGGCTGCCTGGCTCACTTTTTTTTTTTAGCTCTCATTCAGATTACCCGGCAGCCCTTGTGCTTTGCCATGATCAAACGATACAGCCCTCTCGGAAAAATGTGCTGCTCAAAGCTCTGTGTGGCTCCTGTAGCCAACTTGATCTATACAATGGGAAATAGGAAAGCCTTTTTTATCTGATTAAACAGCCGACATTGGCATGAAATCTCCTTTTAATATCAACTTGCTGGAAGTGCTATGACAATAAAAATACTTTTTTTTCGTTGTTGGGAAAGCAAAAAATAAAAACAAAAACTTCCTCATCTCATGTATTACTGCCAGAGTGTTCTTTGACATTCTTTGAGTTTAATCATCAGATGTGATAGCATGGTTGTTCTTTCTGACTTGCTATTAACTGCCAGGATCCATGCACATGAAGATGTTTTCCTGGTGACCTCAGCTATTGTTTCTTCTTGCCTGCTACATTGATTTTAAATGAATTGATAATAAATTGAAACATGGTTCAGCAGCAATCATTAGGTTACAGATATTGAATCATCAGTTTAGGAAATTACTGTGTCTGTTTTAACTCCACTGCATTTGTAGATCTGTGTGGAAGGTGTATTGTCTAGGAAAAAAATGGGGTTCTTTTTCAGATACGTGTACTTCTGGCATGAAGTCATGACTTCACTGAAATGAACATGCTGTTAGCAGTTGAGGCACCGCATTCCTGTGCATCTTATTTTTGTCCCAAAGCACAGTAGAAGGTGCTTCACCTGAGGCAAACCCCTGAAGAAGCAGGCTATCCTAATACCACACTTGACTAGAAAGAAAGGGTGATAGTTTGCTCTAGCCCTTTGGGGATTTCCAGGCTGTCACAGAAACTCTCTTGGGATAAACACAGTTCTGAATTCAGAACTTCCCTTTAAAAGCTGATGTAAATCTTGGGAAGTACCTTGCTCATTGGCACACACATGAATGATGTTTTAAAATGTATACACATTGTTAGCAGGACAAAATTTGATAAAGATGTCTTCATAAACTTGAAAAAAGACACAGTTGACCTGGCTGTATTTATTGCTAAGAACTTCATGAACATATTCCTAAATAATTTGAACCTACTGAGATGTACCTACTGAGACTCCCTCTGTGGTCAGAGC
The DNA here is from genome assembly GCA_013399715.1 of Alectura lathami. Taxonomy (NCBI): domain Eukaryota; kingdom Metazoa; phylum Chordata; class Aves; order Galliformes; family Megapodiidae; genus Alectura; species Alectura lathami. The sequence continues at coordinate 512,216 of VXAV01008730.1, read as the reverse complement.
ACATGATGGCTCCAGTGCTCACGTCTGACATCTGTTCCAAAGAGCAGCCCTGAAGCAGTGCTCCTTGTGTATCCAGATTCCCATGCACAATGAGCACCACGAGCTTTCCATGATTAGCCTGTAATTAGCATTAATGGAAGCAAAAACCACTGGCAGTGGCCTCATGTAAGGTGGTGGCCACATAAGGTGACTATTTAATGACATTAGGTGATCCAACTGTTAAAACAGCAAATTTACTGGGAAACGTCTGGTCCCGTTGGAGGAACCTACATTGGAAGGAAAGGTTAATTTCAGTAACCTAACAGTGGCTTTTATGATTAAACTTCTTGGTTTCTATGTATTCTCCTTTTCTGGATAAATCTGGTTTTTGAGGGTTGAGGACAGAGACACTTTTATGCACTTCTCTTTCCAATGTCTTGCTTAACGTTCTCTCCTTCCTCACCAAATACACGCATGCCTGCTTCTGCTGCAGTGCTACGGGTGGAGGAAGAGATGGGGGAGAAGCACAAAGGCAGAGGGGCAAGCTATCAACAAGTGTTTGCAAAAAACTAAGGCAATAGGAGAAAGATGAGGCAGGAAAAGAACAGCTCTGAAGGAAGAGAATACTCCACGTAGACTTCAGGCTGTAAGCAGTGCATCGTGTGGGTGAGCTTCACGTCTGTGTCTGTGGTGCAGAAGGTACGGAGAGATACCTGGTTGTTGTTGCAGGTGTTGCTGGAGGAAATGCTTCTGGAGAGAAAAGTCATAATGTAAGGAAGGGATCTTGAAATCAGTGCACTTGCTTTTTTTTTTTTTTTTAATTCAATTAGCTATTAATGTATGCAATTAAAAAAAATAATTGAAGTTCAGTGTTCCAAGTAAATCAACCTCACTATTTTAGGCAGAGATTGGCATTTGGCTGCCCAAATTTGTGGTGTTCGTGTTGGCCTCTGTTTGTCATTCATTGGCTTCACAGATAGCACTGAATGTGTAGAGAGGAAAAAAGGGTTATTTATAGTAAACACAATCTTTCATATGTAGGCAGCAGAAATTAGTTATGGGATGAGGATAATAAGCATCAAGGCTGATTGTCTGTTCAGGCTGGAGAGAAGTAGCCTTGAAGTGTTCTCTTTAAAACAGTTGTCCACAGCCCTTGCTGCAGAGAAAACAGCATTTATGGAGACATTATTGAACTCGGAGAGGATCACGAGGCTTCATATGTGGTTTCTAGGGATGACTTCAGTTCTGGGAGTATGTAGAGCATCGTGCTTGTGGCAGATCTTTTTCAAGATAAAGAAGTTCCCGTTACCGTCGTGTTTTACCATATGCACATACATTATGATTGTTCTGTTTGTTAATGTAGAATGAAATGTAGAGACTATTCATTTCAACTGGTTGAACTCAGTGGTGGTGTTTTAATTTGTGCAGTATCTACACTAGAGGGGAGCATGCATACCTGTTGGGAAGAACATGGATGTCTGATATTTCCAGCCTCTGAACCTTTGCCTGAGAAGCAGTGTTGGATTTATTTCCTTTTTGTATTTTTAAAAAAAAGACATCCAGAACACATGATTGTTTAAATACTAAGATGATGCACCACTGCAGAGGCGTTTTCTTTCCATACCGCTTTCATTGAATAAGATGCGCATTTTTCCTGTATAAATGAACTCATATTCAGTAGTGCAATTGATGAATTCTCCTCTCCCTTTCTTCCTGCTGTAACACTGGCAAAGCAGTTCAGTTCATCCAGGTGTCAGTGCTTTTAGCTGTGTGATCAGAATTTTCTAATGAGGGGAGGAAACTGTAAGAACTGGTTTGCAATCACTTTTCAAGTTCCAAAAGGGAAGAAAGAAGCAAAGCTGTCTTAAAATTAACAGCTGGAGTATTTTTTCTTTATGACATTTCAAAAGGGAAAGAATAGAGATTTTTTTTTTTGCTTCTATGAATGAAACCTTACACCGCTTTCCTCTCATTTTTCTCTCATGTTCACCCCCCATCTTTATCATAGAAATGTAATTCCTCCTCTGACTTTCCTCCGAGGTTTGTTCTCTGTGATGCAAGCTTAGTTTGGTTGTCATAATCTCTGATTCTTTTTCTTTTTGGTTTTGCTCATTTCTTTTCCCACGTCTCACCTTATTTTTGATAACACTGCATTTGTTAATTAGTTTTAATTATCTTTTCAGAGAGATTCTTTGCTTTGTGAGCATGGAAACCAATGCAAATTGAATACAAAAATAAAGCCATGCCTAGCGGCTGTGGGGTGCTGAGCACCGAGCGGTGCCTGCACAATAGCACTCCGCCCCAACCCGTGAGTAAAAAGCTTAACTGAGATAGGTATTGCTAGATGGCAGTTGTTTTCTTTTGTCAGTGGGGTGGCAGAGGAGGAGGGGGACAGATCACATTCAAATAACATTTGAATGTTTTGTTGTGGGTTGCTTTTTTATTTTTCTGTGAAAATGTTTCTACTAGAAGTGTTAATTTTTTTTCCCCTCTCTTTCTCCCAAGCCCTCAAGAATGGAATAGAAGTAGTTAACCACTGAGGCTTGCAGGATCATGGAGTAGAAGTCTGTATCCAAAGTGACTGGCTCCTGACCTTGCTCATTAGCTCGGAGTCATTGGCTCTTTTTCATGGAGAGAAAGAAACAGCGCTAGATCAGAACACCTGGACGGATATGTTGCTTGAAATGCATTTTTTTTTCCTCTTAAAAAGTACAAGGGGAGTGTTTCCAACTGCAGGATACTTGTGTCATGATCCCAGCGACTGGACAGGGTGGGCATTAATGAGGTGACCCTGGGCAGCAGCATTGGGGTGAGGCCTTCTGTTGGACAGGTCTGATGGTGTGTAGCGAGTCAGGGGTTGGTTAGCGCAGGGGGTGCACTGCATGCTTACAGCCACATCACTGCCTGCGGATTTGTGGTGACTTGAGCAGTCTGATGTGTGTTGTACCTAACTGAGTAGAAAGTGCTTTGAGATGGGAATTGGGAGGGGAAGGTGCCTGATGCCTTGTGTCACTTCCAGGCATTCAAGTTCTCCTGATGCAGGTGAGGATGCATGGTGCTGTTAGGGAGACTCAGTGACACACAAAAAACCAGGCTAGCCAGGCTGCTGGTAGCAACCATACATTTGTTTCTGCTCACTGGGAGTTTGGTGTGCAGTGTCCTAGGACTTGGAAAGGTAGTCCAAGTTTACAGGAATAAAAGGCCATTTGGTATTTACAGTGTTCTAACAAGGAAGTTCCTGCCCTTCCAAACTCTCTAGCTACAGGGAGTCTGTAAATGGGTTACAAATCGAGATGTGACCTGGCAGTGCAGTGTAGAGCTGCAGTTGAGTGCCAGGACTTAAATTTCTAGCAGAAACGGATTTTCAGGTGCCTTTGCTGTGACATGGGGCATTCTGATATGTGTAACGGTGGCTGGGAGCAGCCTTCCCTGAGTTCTCAGATGAAGGCAGTCAGGTTGCCTTCCAGTTGAGCAGCGATTCAAAGGCATCCTCTGCCTTCCTGAAATCTCAGATGTAAGCCAGCTGTGGAAGAATGCGCCATTCTCATGAGAGGGGTCTTACATGTATGGCAAACCTTAATTCCAGGCAAAACAGAATGGGCAAATATTGAGAAATGATGGGGCACTTCCAAAAATCTCTTCTTGAGGACCAAGCTCTTGGTGCCTGCTGCTCCTCGAACTGTTAATACTGAAATGTGACGAAACATAAAGGAGTATTCTTTCTGAACTTGTGCAGTTCGATGGAGTATCGGCCATTCTGAGGAAAGACTGTCTGGCCTCATACAAAAAGTATCTTATTTGATGTGCTATTTAACAGCAGCCAAAGGGACCAACTTTTTACATGGGTGGATAATGGACAAGGGAGAATGGGCTAAAACTGAAAGAGGGGAGGTTTAGGTTGGACATCAGGAAGAAATTCTTCCCTGAGAGAGTGGTGAGGCGCTGGCACAGGCTGCCCAGAGAAGCTGTGGCTGCCCCATCCCTGGCAGTGTTCAAGGCCAGGCTGGATGGGTTCCTGGGCAGTTTGATCTAGTGAGCTAGTGGCTGGCAGCCCTGTCCACGGCAGGGGGGTTGGAACTGGATGATCTCTGAGGTCCCTTCCAGCCCAAGCCATTCTATGATTCTATGACATTGTATCACAGGGTAAAGAATTGTTCTTTATGAAGTTGTCTATTTCTGATTACCTTATTTTCAAAATGGGGAACCTGTTGTTATGAAACATAGGCAGCTCCAGCTTCCTTCAGCACTGTGAAACAAGCATTCTGGTCCAGCAGCAGTATTAAGTACACAGTTGCTTTTTGTTTGAAAATGTTTCCAGTGGTGGTATTTCCCGTGGGTTTAATGACACTGCGGAAGTAACAGAGGGCCTGGGAATGCTGTTAGAATTCATTCATAGTCCAGAACTTATTTTTGCATGTAGATCTTGGGGAGCAGCATGTCTGGTCATGAGGATTCTGATGAACCTTGATGATAAATGAGTAAAAGAATAAAAGCTGGTGCTTGGAGGAATAGGGATGCTCAGAAGATTGCTTTGTAGTGCTATAGAACAGCACTAGCCATGAGAAGAAGCTGGATTTTTCTTTCCAGATCAGAAGCTTGACGCACTTCTGGAAATCTGCAGAAAGCTGGAAAAGCCAGCCTTTCAAAGGCTGTAATTAGCCAACGATCTTCGCATTGTCTTTCTGCTTCTTTTTTTATGATTCTATGAAAGCAAAGGAATAAGATGCGAAATATGTATTAAATGGAACAGCAGTACTGCTTCGGCAACTAAATAGTGTGTTGACACAGGAAGGAGACTTTTGAGATAATAGGTTCCGTAACAAAGCAAAACAAAATCAAAATATTAAAATAAAGGCTGATTCCCAAGTAAAATACCAGTATGCTGCTTTTAAGTATGGTAATCTGAGTAAATTCAGAGAACTGAGGTTAGGGCTTCAGAGTTCTTTACTGGTTTATACTGCTTCCAAATAGTGTCTGAAGCACATTTCCAAGCTTACACGATCCTCAGTTTCTCAAGGTGCAGGGTTTTGATTTCCCTTCGCTTTTTTTTTCAGATAAAAGCAGAAAAAACAAACCACCCAAAACACCACTACCACCCACACCCCCATGCAGCCATACTTGTTGGGTGCTTGAGGTTTTAATGTTTGGGAAATATTTTGTGATCATTAGATAAAATGTACTGAATAAATGTGCAGTGATAGGTAATTGATTTTTCCCTTCTTTCCCCAATACTTCAGCTAACTTCATGTACTTCTTGAATAAGTAATCCCTAATGTTGTCCCAGTGGTAAAAGATTTCTAACCCTTTATGGCTCCATACACGAAGGTATGTTCCTTTATTTTTCCTGCCAAAGAAATAGCTAGTGTCTTGAATTTAATTTTCAGATCGTGATTTTTTTTTTTTTTTTGGAATCTCCATTCTGCTTTGTGTTACTGAGTATGCATATAGTAGTTTTTACAGAGCATGACAGAAGCTATGATAACCCTTTGCAGCATTTGGCTGTTAGTGCACTCTCTGTTCAGCTTTGGTCTTCTGATTGCTGTCAGGTACCTGCACTGTGGTATGCAGCTAGCTTTTCATAGTTCTCGTGGATATTTTGGAGCTCGTAGCACTTAAAGATCACAAATGCAGCAAGCCAGCACTGATGACAGGAATCTTTGGTTTTGAATTCTCAATAATAAGAACTGGTAAGAGTAGAAAAGTATAGCTACTAAGAAAGCTTTACCTCTATATGACATCAGCTTCCTGAGAAAGAAATGGCACACAGATAGAAAAGCTATTGTGCCGGTGTGCTTTTTTGACTGAATTAGTTGTGAATGCTCTTAAATGTATCCTTCATCATTAATCTAAATCATTTACTCTAATACATGGGAACAGGTGAGTGACTAACAGTGCTTTGCAATGGGCAATCAGTTGTCAGAAGGACTGGGAGCACCCTTCCTAGGCGGCATTTGTGTACTGCCTGGTATGAGCCGCTGCTTTTGTGAAGCGGTGATCGTGTATCTGTGATATCTTAATCAGTTGCTGCTGAAATGGACGTGATGTCAGACATTCACTCATGCTGTTTCAGTATAGAAAGACAAGATGAAATGAATTGAGATGAAATGAGTCAGTCTTTGTTTAAACACCCATCAGCGAATGGTGCACAAAGCCCTGCCATGAGGGAAGTTGCTCCCTCCGCGCTGGTTTCCTTTTAGTCTCCTGGGTTCTGTAAAATAAACATGAAGGGTGTTTTTAGTTGCCATGGAAGTATCATGTCAAGAAGTAGATAGTCTTCTTGTGATTTTTTTTTTTTTTTTTCAGGGAGGTATCAGGGAGATAAGAGTTCTCTTGGTACAAGAAGTAGTGTTATCAATACACAGCAAAACAATGTGTACGCCTTAGCTTTTTACCATTTAACTGAAGCTTCTGGATTGCACCGGAGCCACAGGTCTCAAGGCTGCAGTTTTCATAAGCTTGATCTGACTGTTTGTGATAAGGATGTCTCCTTGTTTTTCTGCTTTGTCAGATATGGAAAGCTTAAGTAAACTCCCTGGCTGAGTCTGAGACTACTTATCAGGTTGTCCTCTGTGCAGACCAGACCTTGCCTTAGTTTTAGGACAGAAGCACTGTCTAGTGCTGTGTTTGTGTGAGCAGGCTGTGCTCATGTCTATCATTCAGACAGTACCTTCTCTCTTCCCAAGAGCAGCAGCTGCTACGAGAGAGGGATGGAGAAGCCAAACCAAGGGAGGGCTTCCAGCCCACAGACCTTGAGTTGGCAGCACTTTTAGCCTGGGGAGAACTGATACAGCAACTGCCCTGGGGACTTCTGCTTCCTCAGTGTCAGTAGCAAGTCTGTCTCTGTGGAACACTATGCATTAAAGAAAAGCTGCTTAGGCAGCATTTCCTTCTTGGAGAGCCATTCTTACTTTGGGGAAAAGTTTGCAAAGATGGGAATAAACTGTAGGCTACTTGCTGGACCACACTGTGTTTATATTGATGTTTGAATTGACAAATCTTAGAAGAATAAATAAAGAAGCAGTCTGATATTGGCAAAGTATCTTTGGCATGAAAAAATATTTGCCTGATTGCTTCCAGTTCTGGTATGTTTTCTATAAAGTCTACTTCATAGTTGGTTTGACTAGGAAAGGGTATCAGAAACTTAAAAAGAGGGTGAGGATTTAGGGCTCTTGTGATTGTGGTGTGGGTGGGTTTTTTGTTGTTGTTGTTTGCTGCTTACTGTGGGTCTAGTATAGCCCTGAAGTCTGATGCATCTTAAGCCCCAAATACCAGAGCAATTACCTGGGTTTGCCCAGAGAAGCGGTGGCTGCCCCATCCCTGGTTGTGTTCAAGGCCAGGCTGGATGGGTTCCTGGGCAGTTTGATCTAGTGAGCTAGTGGCTGGCGGCCCTGTCCACGGCAGGGGGGTTGGAACTGGATGATCTTTGAGGTCCCTTCCAACCCAAGCCATTCTATGATTCTATGATTTGGTAGCATAATTTCTGGAGACATTCTCTGAAGCATTCCCAGCAGATATGCTCAGTGAAGAGGAGTAGTCTGGGACAGAATATATAATCTAGATAGTGACTTTGAGAATAGAAAGTCTCCAAGTAGAGAGGTGATGGCTGTGCACATCACAGGAGGGGGAGGACTCTACAAAAGCTATTTATGCAATATACATATTCTCTGTCTGAGAGCTGAGTGGGTTGGGTGTATGCCTGCAAGCTGCACTAACAAAATAAACAGATCTCTTTTTAACTTTAAAATAATACCACTGCTGCTTCCAGTCAGTGTCATGGTGAATGACTTCTTTTTTTTTTTTTTTTNATTTTTTTTTTTTTTTTTTTTTTTTTATGCTCTGTATTCTGGATTAATGCAGTATACTTCATTTGATTTGCTTTATCAGCTGTTCTTTGATGAGCAACTCGGGTGTGGGAGCTGAAATGTCAAGTGCAAGCTGTGCTCTAGAAGCATCTTTTCTTCAGAAGATGTAGTTAGCACCCTGTGTGCATGATAAAATGATTTAGGACCAGTCTGCTGAAGGGCTTGGTTTTTGACTGTTCTGTCACTCAGTCCTATCATGATAGGTATTGATTGTCTAGTGTTTCTTTTCTATATCCATGTACTTGAAATGTTCTGCTCTGTGAAGTGAGTTCCTCATCCTGCTTTTAGCTGAGATTTGTCAGAAGTTGTTTTTGGGGGCGGTTTGCTTTAAACAAGAAGAAATGTTTTATGCAAATTGAATCTCTTACTGCATGAAGTAAATATTTTTTTCTTAGTTTCTTTAGTAGTGTGTCTTTGTTTCCAGTCCCCTAATTACCTTCCTTAAATCTTGGTTGATTTCAGCCAATGTGACAAAGGCATTTGTGGTCAGAAGACTCTTCTCCAAGTTCCATGAAACTATGTAAGGGGAGGAACGGGATGCTCTGGAAAGAAGAGAGTGAGATGGACTTGCACCGAAGGCATTCAAGAGTTCACATTATTAAAGCTGTCCTTGAAAATATCCCACACAAGCAAAGATTCAGTCACACAATATATGAAAATGTAGAAGATGAGCCAGTGTTCACAGAATGGTGCATTTCAGTTGGTTGAGGCAGGAGTCTCTGTAGTCATAAATAGATTTTCTTTGCTATCTGTAGGAGCTGAAATGCCTGTGACCACAGTTCTCCTCAGGTATGCATGAGGTCTTTGGGTGGCAAAGGTAAACTTCCTTTTGCTAAGGAACAAGTGTGGGAGCACGAGTCTTAACAGAAGGCAGTAGAAACTTCGGATTCTGTGCCTCTACTGTTACCCAAAGTACCCTTGTGGTCCCAGATATTTCAGATTTCTGTAATTAGTGCACCATAGCTATTCTGGTCCTGTGTGCTTCATATGGGTGTTGCGTTGTTGGTGTTCAAAGTGTTGCATAAATGTGGTTAATGCTCTAAGGCACTCCTGCTGCACAAAACAGGCTTTTTTTTTTTTTTTTTTTTTTTTTTTTTTTTTTTTTGCCTTCAAGGACTTAAAATTGCTCTGTAAGCTCTTCCATCTTGTTTGCTTCTCCTTAGTTAGCATCTGTAGTTGGAAATATGCTGTCTGGCTTGTGAAGTGGACTTGACAGGTACGGGCTACAGTCTCTGTGGTGGACTTCCCCAAAATAACTTTTTAAAAAAGCAGAATGACTTCAGAAAACGTGGTTCTTAATCATATAAAGCAGACTTAAATAAACAACATTTCTACCAGTTTTATTTGGAGGTGAGGTAAACTACAGGTGGCATCAATTATTTTAGATGTAGGTTACCTTCATGTATGGAACTTATCTCCAAGGTCCTTTACAAAAGTAGGAAGCCTCTATTCTCTTTCCAGAGAGAGGGCTAGAATGCCTGATGTTAAAGGACTCGAGGTAAAAATCTAAACTGAGTGTGCATTTTGGCTTAGTTCTTGGGTTTGATGACTTTGAGTCTCATTGTTTTTCCTGAGGTACAGACAACATTGTTAATAGATGTCTGATCCTGTGAGGAACCTGTACAGGTTCTAAAGTGGTAACATGGATTCCTGCCTTTAAAAATAAAAATGGTGGCAGCACTGTCTATAAAGCATGGTGACGGCTGAACTCTGCTCCGTCAGTGGTGTACGGGCGGGCTGCTAGAGCCTGCCTCGCTTGTCAGTACGTAAGTTCACCCGTCTATGTGATCTGCGCATCTAACTGGGCGTTGGGATTTTTAAATATCGTGCAGGCTCATCAGAATACATGCCCTTTAAAAATTGACACAATTTATGGTACTAATGGAAGAAGGAAGAAAAGTATTTTAAGTTGTGGGGTTAATTTAAAAAAAAATTAGAGTTCAGGTACTCTTTAGTTTGGATGGAGAAAAGGTCTGTTCTCAAGGTGGAGCAGGAAAGTAATGAGGAGAGCATTACAAGCAGGCACGCTGCATTATGGATGCTACCTTCAGCGCTCTGGAAGCAGTGTGCTTGGGTGGGCAGTTGGATCGTCAGCGTGTGTAAATCAGCAAGGAGACAGGGTAATTGTCAGTAAGGGACAGCTTAAGATCCTTACCCATTAGAAATCTCTTACGGAATTAACTTCAAATGATTAGCTATTAATAATTTATTGTGATATTGACACAAATGTCTGTGCACTTTGTAATCTCATATTTTATTACAAATATTATTGGCAAGCATTTTCAGTATACACATCGTAGATAAAAATCCACAGAGGAATATATAAATTGCATGCGTGTAGCCGCTGCACGGTGCGAAGGGGAGGAGGTGGCCTGGGGAGAACACGCCATATGCTGGAGAGAAGTGCAGTCTGCAGTTCGGAATTATTTCATATAAGCGTTGCCTATGGCGTGGGTGTTTAAAGAGGGTGGAGAGCCGAATGTATTAGGGGCGCTCATCTGCGCTGCTGCTGGGGAGCTGCTGGAGCGTGCTCCGTCCGAAGCAGAGGGTGCCCGTGGCCGTGGGCCCTCGCGGGGGTTCTTCTGAGCCCCGGGTCGCGGCGGTGCGGTGGTTCCGCGGGCGAGGCCCGGCANAGCGGGAGCGGGCCTGGGCCTGGGCCTGCCGGGGGCGGCGGGTCCGCTGGGAGTGAGGTTTAGCGCGGAAATAAATAAAAAGCACCCGGGGGAGTAAGCCTATTGTGTTTATATGCCTTAGCGCCGGTAGTTCTTCACGTGTTTTTGCTCCGTTCCTTCCCTCTGCTCTTCTTAATAGGAGCACGGGACAATTTATCCACATGATGAAATTATATGAAATGTTTTCTGCCCCTTTTCTGAATCCAAAACCTTTGGCAATGCATACAGCACGAGTGAATTTTCAAAGGCAAACTCTTTGAAGTCCTTTTTTTCTTTTTTCTTTGTGTCTCTGTCTGCCCCTTTCTCCATCTCTCCCCCCTCCTTCTCTCTGTCTGTCAAGTTCAAGAGCAGCTCAGATGCCATGAATTAAGTGAAGCACAAAAGGGGAAAAGGAGACCCTTTTGAAGAACAAAGGCCTCCCATTAGGCTGCCGTGTTCTTTCTCTGACCAAAATTGCTCCCTACATGGTTTTTATTGCTGTCCACATGCTTGGCGCATAAGGTAAATACAGTAGGACCCTCGTTACCTCACACTCTCTCTTCCTCTTCCCTCTTCAATAAATGTTTTGTCTCTTTGATGTCCCTAGTAATTCTTACACTGATTGTTCCCACCCTCATAAAAGCCCCAGGGGTAGTCATGGTGGTGGATAGCATTAGATACTGTGTAAATGCTGCCCGAAAAGAAGACAAACTGCAGCTGAAGGATTTATTTCAGGTGGAAGAGAATGGGAAGGAAATACAAATGTTTTCTTCTTAACATGTTGCCTCTGTGTCCCTGCTGCACTTACATATCTCGTTGAAGTTCATAATTTCTTCCTGTTAGTTTCAAAAAGGAACAAGAAAGTAGGACTAAATCAGAGTTATGAGGAAATGCATGCTACAAGGCCTTACAGGTATCTGCATATTTTCTTCTTAAGCCTTCTTGATTATTTATTTTTCTTAATAATTTGGACATCTATTTGGTCTGGAGTTCTGGTGAAAAGTACCAGTTAAGGTGCAGACCCAGACAGATTTAAATATGAACTTTGTAGTGCCCACCTTTTTAAAATAAATCAATCCGACCCTCCTTAGTGAAGTGACACTTAGAAACAGCATGGAAAAGGATGCATGCATATTCAAAAACTTAAACTGGTATAAAACACTGTACTTCAAGCCTAAGATTGCAGCTAAACTTTATAGTACTTGAGTGACAAAATTTCCTGATACTTTCAAAGGTATTTTTATGGCAGTTTTGAAAGATGAAAATAATTGTTATGGGATAGCATAATTCATGCCTAAGTTGTATGCTCTACAATTTCCAGACAAGTATCTGCTCAAATTTCTAATTTATCTTCTCCCACGTTGTGCTTCTTCCCAAATAAATCATTTCCAAGGTCATCTGTTTGGTTTGGTATTCTCTTGCTTTCAACTCCTAATTCTGCATTTTCAGTGACACTGTTTTCATTAGCTTTTACAACCCAGTGAAATATGTAGTGAATAAAATAAAATGCCATAGCATTTTGGTTTTGGCACTGCAGCTTAATGCTGCCGCCTTACCTCATGGAGTATATATGCTTTTGTGAGTCTACACTTCTATGGCCATGGTAATTCCAGAGACAGTGTCAACGAGGCTACTTAAAGAAATAAGAATGACTTTAATTGGTTTATTTTGTACATGACAAAGCAAGGAAAATTTGACTTTTCATGGCAAGTTCTGATTTATTTATTTTTTCTGTTGACCATGTTGCATAAGGAACTTTCTAATAAGCTGTAGAAACTGTAATTAGTCAAACTTCACTCTTCATGGGAGTAAGGTTTTGCACACCCACACAGGCACACACACCCCATCTCTGCAAAGGAATTCAACTCACTTCACCTGGCCCACATGGCTTTCTGCTGTGCATGTGTGAAAAGTGATGCTGGCTTTGAATGAACTTTCACAGTACAGTTGGTTTACTTTGATCCATACTTTATGCACAATCCATCTCTGCAAGTGTTCTGGTAGAACACTTGTAGGCAGCAGTAGCACGCTGGTTGGGGGAGGCGCAGGTGCTGTGAGCAACAGCAGTGGCTGTAGCTGCCTGAGAATGGAAGACGAACCTTTGAGTCTTTCCTCTTCCCATTGCTGTGCAGCACTTCTCATCTGGCCTCTGCTGTTGTCATCTGGGCAATGGCCCCATCCTCAGCAGAGGAGCTGTACTTGCAGTCATCTTCCCCAGCCTTGCACATCTGAGCCAAGCCCTGCCTCCCCACCTGCCTGCGGGGCTGTTCTTTTTTGCTGAGCTGAGACTGACACTGGGACCAGATCCTCACCCCGGCCCTGAGCGGGAGATGCGGGTGTCAGCCATGCCAGGATGGTTGCAGCAGCAGCTGGTGTGAGCAGAGCAGGGCGTGAGGAGATGCTGTCACATCCAAGGTTTAGCTACAGCAACTGACTGCTGGTCACTGGCACGGCGGTGCTGTGGTTTTGAATTGCACTGAACACCAGGTGTGGTTCACACCCCACTACTGTGAACCACCAGCCTAAAAGGATCCAGGTTAGGTAGCAGAAGAGGAAGTTTGTGATGTAGGTGAGGCTGTACCATGTACTTTTAGCAATAGGATTGTAATGCTACCTGGAATTTCTATGAACATAGAATGAGATTGACGCATCAATGAGCATTACCAATGCAGTACACAACGAGTGGCAGATAGAGTTGGAAGGTTGCTTGGAAGCTAATGGGAGAGTAGTTCTCCCAGGAGCATCTTGTAGTTGACTTGTGTTTAAGTTCTATAAGATTATGTCATCTTTTTTTTTGTGTAAGAACACATACATGTGAAAAGCCAGCATCATTGTTCTGAGGGAGCTCTGTTTCTTTACCCAATATTTAAACTCCAGAAGGAACCACTGTGAATTTTTAATCGTATGCCTGCATAAAACAGGCTTATGGCCTCAATTTTGAGTTACCTGGTGATTTCTGCACAAAGGCCCGTGACAGTAGTAGAGACTTGCTTCTGTTGAAGCCTTCTTGAAATAAGTGATGAAGTAACATGCTACCGAGGTTTAGTTCTAATTGCTCAAAACGCCATTCTTTATAACCTGAGGTTCAAATTTCCAACTATATTATCTAGTGCCTTGAGGCAGAACCCCACAATGGAAAAGACTTCTGTTGCCACTCGTGAAATAAGCTGAGTATTCTTAAGTGGTGATGAAAGATTTTGCAGAAGGGTTTTGCACCACCTTGTAGGCACTTCCCGAAACATATTTCAGCTGAGACGTGTTCCATAGCTTCAGAAGGCACTGAATGTGGCGTGTGGAGATCCAGATCTTCAAACCAGCTGAAATACAGCTAGATCCGCTCTTATGAAAGCGGGGGCATGGGAGTGAAGGAACAGTGGGTTTTCTGATGACAGTTTAGGTGGATTTGAACCTAACGCTGCTAGAGAGACCCAGCTCTTCTCTGCCACCGGTTGTGTATTTCTGCCAGCTCTGCTGTCATCTGCCTCTGAGTTGATACGACTGAAACAAGTCCTCCAGGGGAAGAATCCTCTTCAGCTGCAGCAGGAATCTGTCTTAACCTCATAACTACAGAGTTCCTAAAGCTGATAGGGAAATGCAGGGATGGAGGAGGAAGAGGGTCAGCAGTTGAAATGGCAGCTGCCATGCAGTCCATCGGTGAGATCACAGGATGCTGTCAGCAGGTGGCTGTCCTGTCACCAAGCCTTTCTAGCCTATGTGCTGTTTTTTTTTTTTTTTTTTGACCTAAACTCCTAAAACTCCCCGAAAGAGACTTTTAAGACAGGCTTTGGGTTTTTGCATCCTTTTTACAAAGGCTGTGCTCAAATTAAGATCGTCACTTTGCTATTACATTGTCAAGATCTCCGCTTCCTCGTATGCCTGTAGTATCCTGAATACTCCTTAGTGCTAGTGCCAAGCTGCCATATGTGACTCAGCCCTACAGACTGAATATTTGGTACTGAGATTAAAAGGTTTTTCTGTATCTGTAACTTCCTCCCACAGTGTGAAAATGGAATTTATTTCCTTCACACTGGTGCCACCAGAAGTTTCTCAGATTTGTCTTCGTTTTGAACTCTTAGTCATTTGGGAAAGACTTGCTTATCACATCTCTGAAATGTGAGGCTGGTTATTCTAGTCATTGAGATTTTCACGGGGTCAGTCCAGGATAAACTGTCCATTACATCATCTACTCCTTCCCAAGGGGCTAATATTTCTTATTAGAATCCTGGCAGAGCTTTGAAACTATAACTACTCTCATCACGCAAAACGTAGAATTAGTAAGTGTTTTCTGCAGCTTATTGTTTGGTTTCCAGACAACAATAAGCAAGACTTCATACACTTTGAACTGTAGGAAGCTTTCTGAATTCTCTGCTGCTTTAGCGGGCTCTTTTTCACTAGCTTGCTTGAAGTTGTAGTATGGAGATTTTTGTTTGTTTCTTGTATTAGCAATATTTTATTCAGTCAGCTGCATGAAACTGATACTTTTGAGAAGTTTTATGGTTGCGTTTTGGATTTTGAATACTGAGTAAAACTTGCAGGTTTTTTTTTTTTTTTTTTTTTTGCTGTTCTGCTGTGTGTTAAAGCAGCGTATCAGGCAGGGAAAGAGGTTTTGTCTGCCTTGTATTTGAGGTTTTCCTTGCTAGGGGCAAGATAAAATGTGAAAATGATTAGGTGCAGCAACACCTGTTCAACCACATTCAGTGGAGACTCTCCCTTGAATTCTTCAGCTCGAGTGCTTTGGGAGGGGGCTGCCTGAGTGTTTTGCTGAGATGGTGTGGACTGCTGACTGGACATTAGGAGAGAGGAGACTGGACTTGGCATGCCAACGAGTTGCCTTGTGGTAACCTCTTACTCTGAAGGATGAATGGTGTCTGTTTGTATGCAAAGTATTTGATCATATCTGACTGTAATCTGCTTTTATGGAGGACAAAACTAATTTAATTATTTTACACAGCTGTAAGCACACAGCTGTTCACCACACACTGACACGCTGTAACTTGTGGTACCAGAGACTTGACTTTATTTTGCGTGGCATCCTGCTGGATTAGAGCAAAGGAATCACAACCTTCAAGGTGCTTCTGTCTGTGAAGTCATCAGGTACATTAACAAGTTCATCACCTCAACCACTGGGCATGAGAGCACTGGCTTCTGTCCCCAGCTGTGGTGGCTTTTTTCCCTCTGTGACCTTGGACTAGATGTTTTACTGTAGCGTCCTCTCCTGCTTTTCAACCCACAGCATGTTGGTTGTTTGAGATAGAGACAGTGGCATCGCGGTGTGGTCAGTGTAGACATAACTGATAAAATGGGTTCTGTCAGTTTGGGTTCTCTTGTCTCTAGTCACTTGGCTGTCTGATCACAGCTGTCCTTGGGCATGTTTTTAAGGTCTGAAGGGTCCCCAAAATTACGACAATGGACAAACAGCCATCCCAATTCAGATCACCGGTGTCAAATCCAGTGAGCTGTCTTTTTTGAGTGCTGTATGCTTTGTTTTAAAGTGGAACATATGCTTGGTAACTTTTACTAAAGCAAACAACAACAAAAAAACCCTAAAAAACTCACACCAACTGTAATTCTTAATTTTTGATGTTTATCTTCCTTTTCATCTGTCATTGACACAGCCTAGGCTATTCCTGCTCAATTACGATCTGTTTGATGTCCCCGTCCTTCCAGTTTTTTGGTTCTGAACATCTGAATGTGGAGACTTTTAATGACCTTACACTCAGAACTATTTTCTGAGAGCTGATCCTCTCTCTTCTGGGATTGGAGTCAAGCCATATATTTCTGTTTTAGATCACTGTGAGGCAGGAAGGATTTTTACAGATAACTGAGGCACTAAGGGCAAGCCTGTAAAGGTATCTAGATATAGAACTTCTCTCTAGTGGGATTACTTTGTTAAAGGTATGGTCAGGGAAAAATTGGTGCCTGATTATCTCCTGTGGATTTTCTCATGACTTGTCCCCTTCTTAGAAATAGGGAGGTCTGAGACCAGGTCTCTTATGCCCAAAGTTAATGTGGTTAAACTTTTTTTTCTTTCTTCATGGGTCAGGATTTTCCACCTTTAGGAATATTAACCCTTCCATTAGCGTTTCATGCTAAAAGCCAAAACAGTAGCAAAGAAGGCCATGGAATCTATATTCTGTTCAGATCTGGTCCTTTTTCTGCTTACCATGATGCAGCAGTCTGTACAGAGAAGGTGAGACCACTGTCATAATCCAAACTGCTTCTAAGTTAGACCTTTCTTCTGCCTGTGTATCTAGCTGCCTAAACTTCATTTTAGTCCCTGGAACATCTATTGCACTGATCTTTGGATGTGTATGTAGTGTTAAAATTCAAGGAGATTCCTTCTAAATAGATGTTAGGTGTGAAGCACTTCTTAAAGTTACCTAGAAATGTAATGTTCTTCTGTTACCTAGAAATGTAAATGCCTCTCTGTCTCTTAGGTAAGATTGCCTCCTCCAGCTTCCTCACTTGATTTTTTTTTCCCCAAAATACTTACATATGTATATGAGTATATATTGTAACACTGAAGTAACTTTAGGTGTTCTTGGTGAGATCAGGGTGTTGTGTAGGTGACTTGCACTTTGGAGCTGCTGCCTGGCATTCACTTTCTGTAAGCAAGCACCACGCTCCCTCCATTTCTGAGCAGAGTACCCATGCTGGAAGGGAGTAGTCCTGCAGAAGGTAATTCTACGTTGAAGTCTCATGGATACCTTGGATATCCATTCTTAGAAAGCTTAATTAACAGAACTAATTACTGTTTCAAACAGATCTATGATGTCTGATGTGGATTAACGTACAGTGTAAGTAGAATGGAAATGAAGCTGTCATGTTTGGGGCCGCTTATCATCTCCCACGTCTAAACGCGCAGCTCTCCAAGGGAGTTACGGGCATGGCCCAACAGTTCTTTCCCCAGAAGGTGTAATTTTCTCAGCTGAGAGAACACAGGTTTCCTAAACAGAGAATCACTACTGACAACCCACTTGATAAATAAATCACGTAGTGAGTAAAAACTCCTGTCTGCTGGCTCACCGGTGCGCACTGAGTGTGCATGCTCCCAGGCTGCTGAGAGCAGTGTCCACGGTGGTGCTGGCCGTTGGGAGCAATGTGCGTGCTTTCTTCGTGCAGCCCTTTCTGAGATGCCGTTCTGCTCGTTCCTTGCCTTCTCTCGTAGCTGCAGCGTGGCCTTGCTTTGTCTCCGCTCAGAAAATTGCTACCGCTGGTGGCTGTGCGGGTTGGTTCTGCGAGCGCGGGCTGGAAGTCTCAGGAGGAGAGCAGCCTCGCAGTTCTAATCTCTCCGTGCCTTGCCTCTGGTCAGGCAGTGGATTGCTGCTCTGGTTTTGTTCCTCCGGGTGGCATCTGTCTTCAGGAGACGTTTCCTTCCAGCAAGGTGTAGACTGCTGAACTGTGGCTGCCTCAGTATTGCTGTTTCTGACTGCTAGGCTGAATTAATTTTGTGAGCAGTTACAGTGTAGGTGCCTGAAATGTTTGTGGCTGTGCAAAATGGAAGGGTTGCTCTTAAAGGAATTTCTGCCCTTCCTCTGCAGCTTTTTTTTTGTTTGCTTATTTTTACCTCACCTTTTTCTTTACTATTTCCCGGATAATAACATTTCATATTTCAAATGTATAAAATTGTTTTTGTGCCACTTGGGATACCTTTTGTGTCTGTTAATGCCTTCTGTGATCTTTTTGTCAATATTACAAGTGTTTCACATGCCTACACAGCATTTCACTCCGGTCTTTTGAGCTTTACCTCGCTGTGACTTTCCAGTTGGATATTTTTATTAACTACTCAACTGTTTGTTTCTTGCTCAAAATGATATGCTTCAACTCCATATCATTGATTTGGTATTCCTTGAAGGTTTGTCTTAACAGTTGTTCACTCCTTTAAGACAGGAATTCATGTAAAAGATTAGGTTCAAACTATCTGATGCACAAAATTAAAAATGTGAACAATACATGGTACACAGCCAGATGTTGCAAGATCAGCACAAACCTGACAGAGCCCAGAAGGGATTCTGCTCGTGCTAGGTAAAGACTTGAACAAATACATGCGACTTGCAGTGTTCCCCAAAGGCCAAAAGAAATGAATTCTCTCAAATCACAGTGTGATTTCTTTAGAAAAATTTGCTCCACTGAGAACACCTTCTCAGCATCTCCAGGGACTTAAAACCGTAAAGGTCTTTGGTTCAAAGCAAGCTGCAGTTCGCACAGAGCGAGGGTGGAGAAATAATTAATCCAGTGTAGACTGCAGTGCACAGGTATCTTGTTTCCTGGAGAAGACGTGCATGTGGTTGTAGTCTGTGCTAGCTGAGTTATCTTGTTTTCCGTTGAAATATTCTGGCAGTAGTAAGGGGAGAGCTTTAAATGTTTGTTTTTCTATTCAGTTTTTTTTTTTAAAGAAATTAAGGTGTTCTGGGTGGGAATAGTGGTACTTGTATCACTCTTATCTCTAAAACTCAAGTTAAAATAAAAAGGTCCAACTGACATAATTGCAGTCTTTCAAATACAAAACAGTATTTGTATTGCATTGCCTGCAGTAAGCTGCTCAATGCCTCTGCTGCTCGACAGTTTTACTAGTCAGTGGCAGAATAACAGGACTTTAGGTAATCAGAACCTATTTAGATATCAAACAAACAAAAAAATCATTTCTTTGCTCGCTCATTGCTCATAGGGAAGTTGTGACTATTGACGCAAACTAAGTGTGCTGTACACAAATGGGCTAAATGCAGTCAGAGTAACGTGGATGTTACTTGGCGCTTGCTGGTGTGTACCAGTGTAATGTCCTGTAGCCTGCCTTTGCTTCATAGGTGACAACAGGATTTCTTCAGGTGGAGAAAATTGAACACAACTGTCATGAAACAGATAGTAAAGCATTACTGGGACAGCTTTGCCTCCTCTGCTCCTGCTAAGCTTATTTATGCAAACTGGCCTGGAGTCCAAGCTTTCTGGAAATGTTTGTGTTGCTTCAACGCATTTTGAGCTTGTTTGATGTGTGTGGAGGTTCCCAGTGGCAGTGCTGCTTTAAAATTAAAATTATTTTTTTTGCAATTCAGCATGTGCTATTTAAAAAGGTGTTGCTCCAAGTAACAGATGGGAGCTCTCTGATTCAATCTGAAAGAATTTCCTGAGGAGGAACCTGGAGAAACACTGCTTGTGGAAATTTCCTCCTCTTCATGGGCCAAGGTGGGGACGTATTGAGAAATGGAAGTTAGACCTTGAAAATGGCTATTTCACTATCTAATAAAACTGTTCTTCCAGGCCACTTGGGCTGTGGAGTCGGCTGTTGTGTCCAGTGAATTTTGGTTAGATTTGTGCAGAACTGTCTCTCTGAGGCTTGTCCTAGAGCACATACTGTTTCACTCCTTCTTTCAAGTATTTGCATTCTTTGCACCTACTTTGAGCCCTAGAATTCTTTTCTTCCGCCTTAACCTTGGTATACTGTGCATTTGTGAGGCTAACAAGGTAGATTTAAAAGAGCGACCTGCCCACAGGTTGAGGGTGAGAAGCTATGGGATACATACCCAGCATGTCTTAGGGTGGGAGAGAACAGAAGGAGGTTCAAGAGGAGAGGTAATTATGCCTTTACATAGTTTCCAGGTGGCAGGGAAAACATTATGTGTTAACAGAAGGTCGTATTTTCTTTGGGAATATACTTATATTGTTTGTTAACCTGCTTAGAAGCTCTAATTGAGGTGTGATACTGAAAGCCTGTGAACTTAATTAAACTTCCATTTGACAGAACCTTTTGGCCAGGAGTATGTCTGAGCCCGGTTTGCAGAGGAAGGTGACATGATTTGATTGGGGTGACTGTTTTTCCATCTGTTGTCCAGTCAACCGTGTTTGACAGGGGCATGGAAGTCTCAAGGAGATGACTAGGTTCTTAGCCATTCCCTAGTAGGTGGTCAAATAGGAGAGACTCTGCTGCTGCTCACATGGAAGGAAGGAGTCCAGTAAGAATGGAAGCCCCATCAGTCACCAGAAAATTAGTGCAGGGAGGAGACCGGTACAAAATATGCCCTTACAGTTAGACAACTCTTGGTTTGGTGAACCGTACTGTTACTTGTAACTGGATCAGTTCTTTAATCTTGATCTCGGGAGGCTGTACAAGCACAACAGAGGGAGTGGAGCCAGGGTGGGAACAAGTGCAGGGGCAAGGGATCCGTTTCAGAAGACACGGTTGCCAGAAGGAACGCTTGTCAAAAAGACGGCTTTTCCACCACATGGGTTCTTGCTCCGGGGTGACAATTTTTTTTAAGCTTTTCTGGAAATGAGGATATGCAGAACAGCTTTTTTGTAGGTGAAGTCTCTGATATATCAGAAAGGGAGAACCTCTTAACTTTAGTTATAATCAGTTAGAAAAAACAACTGTAAGATGCAAATATTTCGGAGAAGAACCGTTGTCCATTGAATTATATTGCCACTGCTTATGTTTTCATAACATTTCTGCACAATGTCCTGCACAATTTCAGGAGGGATGGGTGTGGGGGCAGTTTTACGCAACTTTCATCAAAATGTGAAAACCATATGTAGCCACCTTTATTTTTTTGTAAGCTTTTGTTCTGAGAATGTAGGTGGTGTGTAGAAAGACTGCGAGCTTAAAGGAAAACTCTGAAATGAAGCAGTGCTGCACTAGCTTTTTTCTCCATTACAATATTACACATCAGATCTTAGTTCAACCCAAGATAAATGTGTTTATATTTTGGGCTCCGTTATCTTGTTCTTCACTTCCATAGTAGTGGGTAGAATCAACACGGAGGAAAATGAGAAGCTTGTGGATGTCTTTCATTCTCTATTGGCGGAAAGAGTTGACAGAACTCAACCTTGTGGGTGGGGTTTTTTTTTGTTGTTTTGTTTTCCCAGTCAGAGCAGTGTATCAACTATTTTTGAACATGCTTATGTTTCAGCTGACTAGAAATTCTAAGAGTTGAACATGACTGAAGCAGTCTTGAGTCAGTGTGGCAAAATGTGTTGATGCTGGGGCAACATCTGCTGTGGCTTTCTTTTGGCATCGTTTGGTGCATTGGGTTTTGCACATCATCTTGTATTTGAAGGAAGCTGAAAAATATGAGTGCAAGTGTGTTTTGCAGTGTAGGACTCCTGGGTGGTCACAGTCCAATGCTTTACATAAGAAGAAACCTTACTTCATGATGTACAGCTGCTGAGGTACTGGAGAAGGTGGCAATTGACTGTCAACAGCAGCTGCTCTGAACTAGGCTGCTGTAAGGGGAGAGGTAGCGGTATCATGTTGTGACTGGGGGAAAGAAAGAAAATGCCTTTGTTTCAGTGCGAGATAGTCGTTAGATGGAATTGGTTATGAAATCTAAATGTATTGAGACTGGCTTAAACAACTTACACCGAACCAGAGCGTTCCTGTTCAGTCCCACCATCAGTAGCGCTTGCTCCATTGCACTTGTCTGATGCTGTAGACATCCAGGTTAGGGGGCTGAGAAGGCAGAAATTCAGTTGAGTGCTGGTATGACCCTAAAGAAGGTATGGGAAACTACAACTAACTTTGTCAATTAAGATTGTCTATGCTGTCACGTCAGCAAAACGCTTCAGCTACTTCTACGTTTGTATAAATTTAGTAGATGGGATAGTTGACATCCATAGTGCTGTCAAGGGGGAGATGTTACCTAAGTTAGGGTAAGACGACGTTTCTTCAGTCCTTAGGAAGAGTGAGTTACAGTGAGAATAATCAGGAGTTTGTGACAAATGTGGATCAACAAAAGAGATAAAGGAGGCTCTAATGGGTGGAATGTACTTGACCGGGGCTTCTGGGAGTTGATATGAGGAGTTGTTCTTGGTGTGTTCCTGGCAATCATGTTCCCATGGTGATAGGAGAGCACTCGGTTATCTGCCTCTTGTGCTGGTCTTGTGTTGGACAGATGGAAATCAAAATACAGATCTTATACTTCTTGCATAATTAACATTTGCATCTCACTGCGGTGAGATGTAACTGAGGCCAAAAGATTAACAGGATCAGGAAAGAAAGGGGATTATTCATTTACAGTACATTATGTTAGGTTAAATGAAAGCTTTGTAAAGCCTTTGTAAGGAATTGAAAAACCATTATACAACAGGGAACAAATAAAGTGCTAACTAAAGGGGATTAGGAAGAAACTTCGCTCATAAGTAGGCTATTCCATGGGTGTCCGCTGCAAGGTTTCTTGTGCCTACTGTTAATCAGTTAGGCGAGTTTTAGGTGAATCATCTCTTTACAGCAATTCTTACGTCCATTTAAACAGGTGTTACCTATTGGTTTGAAGGTAAATGCCTAGCTGGACAGATTGCTCAAGGAAACAAAGTTTAAATTTAGCTGTGCACAAGATCTCTTTGGGAAGAGAGAGCCTCTGGAGAAAGCATAGGTCTGCTGTAATCAAAGCAGAACTAGAAACCTGACAGAGAAATAGCAAGGATGATTACTTGGAGCAGCGGCGTATGATGAAAACTCTAAGTGAGGAACAGCACATGGAAGGCGAAATCAATGCTAGGAGGTCAGTGGTATTAACATTACCACTTCAGGAATTTTAGCAGCATAGCTTAAGTAGTGGGTGAAGATAGAAGTGAACGCACACCTGATTTCAGCTGCAGTTAAAACTGTAAACAATTGCTACAAGTCTGTATTAAAACCAGTGAGGTGAGCTAGCCACCAACCAAAGGGGCTCTTAATAGATGTGTATGTTACTGTAATTAAGCAGGACAAGCAAATAGGAAACTTAAATAGTCAAACGGATGATTTGTTGTGCCGGTGGGACACATTAGCTGTGAGCTGGAGTCATGCTGTAGGATTCCAGCTTGCACCATGATGTAAAAACTGAAAGAGGAAACATGGAGGAAACTGGAGAAGCTTTCAGACCAGGGAGCCTAGCTGTTGCCTGTTGTAGCCTAATGGTCCCTGAGAAATGCAGGTCTCAGTGAAATACACAAATACTGGTGGCTAATAGTTTTAATAATACAAAACTGAGTCTAGTCTCCAGTTATCTTTCTGATGGCTTGAGAGACCAGGAGTCCCAGCCGCATCTTCATTGCTTTGGTAACTGCTCTTCCACAGCAGCAGCCTACGTTTGCTCTCTGAAGGGGTTACATCCTGGCTAGAAAGGAGGACAGGCTTGGTTTGGAACGCGTTGTCTGATGCAGTCACATGGAATTATGGCATCTGCCTTTCTCAAGCAATCGGAGTACAAGTATATAAGGAATTGTTTGGAGTAACACCCTAATCTGTTTTTCCTGCTTGCATCTAGTAAGACGACAAGTTTCAGGCAATGCCAGTAAATGCCCCCGTTGCAGAATTCACCTGTAGCCCTCCGTTGGATGTGACTGATAATGAATATGGCTGCACGTAGGGTTTCATGATGCAAAGCGGCCCACCGAAGCAGCTTGCTGTTGCAAGGAGGAGCACCTCTCCCCTGCCGCTCCCTGCTCCTATCTTAGCAAGTTCCTATGCTAGTTAAACACTCTGTGGGAGGGATAATGCCAGAACAACCCAACCAAGAACAACAAAAGGGGAACAGTGAGTTTTTATTTTGCCCCCTCTGGTGGCAGTGAGCTGCTAGGTTGACTGAGGGGTCTATGGAGCTGTAGTCTGCAGGTGTTTTCTGAAAAGTGCAGGGCTGAGCCTGCATTTTAACACAGCTGGCAGTTTGCAGCCTTCCTAACCTGGGTTCTGAAGGGATTCCTTCCCTCTCCCCATTAAGCTTACTGGTTTGAGCTGGCATGACTGAAAACGACCTTGTTCCCTGATAGGGAAGGGGTCGTACAAGTTCCTAACTCTGTAACCTCGGGGTCACAGGTGAGAATGCAGTCCTGGAACCTCATGGATACTTACCTGCTTCTGAGTGGCCTTAAGTGTTGCCTAAAAATGAAGATAAAATGCTGTTCTCAAAGCAAATGAGTATGGGGAGGGAGAGGAATGTTTGAGATTGTATACGAGCCGGATTTCTAAAATCCGCACCATGAGTTGGTTTGCATTTAGTAATTTACGATGACTGGAAAGAAATTTCTGTAATGTGTTGATGTTACATTTCAGTAAATCTTAAACGGCCGAGGAAGCTGCAGAGAGGTGATGAGAAGAATGAGCGGGTCAATAATGTGAAAAATGTGCAGGCTCACTTCAGAAACAGCCCAGTTGCACTTAGTTGAGTGACTAGATAATTTTTGGTCAATAAAAATAATCTCATGTCAATTCATATGATTTTCTGGGATAGGAGAGAAGGTCTTGTCAGATGAATTTGTTGTGAGCTTTTTCATGTCTTGTTAAGATTAAAGCTTTGTTTTGTAATTGTATTGATGAAATACACTCTTTTATAATGTATTTGATTTAGAATGGCTTGCTTTATTGATCACCAAATTAAAGTGATACAAAATCAATAGTAACACATACTAAAAGGATTAAGGGTAGGATAACTGAAAAATCTCCCTGTAGTTGTTAACGGAGAGTCTACTAGCAATGTCGTTTTCTTCGGCAAGTACTCTTTTGAATCTGCCAGGACGTCAGGAATAAATACAGAAACTCTGGTAAAGTTTTCAGGGGATGCAAAGATTGGAGTTGCGATTATCAGGTCAGCTGCTACCAAAGGATCCAAGATTTGCAGTTTTTCTGGGAAATGAACAATGTATTTTAATTTAGTCGAAACAGTGTCTACTAAACTAATAGTGAAAGGCATGTAGTTCCCACTTCTAGAAGAGTGTGGGCTCTAAAAATGAATTGAGTTGTGATACGTTACAGTCTGGACATGGCCTTTGCAGTAAGACTTGCAGCTGTGATAACAAATACAATTCTTGAAATATAAATACTGTTGGGACTGCTGTACCGCTCGTGGTGGTCCTAGGAGAACTGTAATATTAGAAAAGTTGTTAACAAAATTAAAGATGTTTCTGAGAAGGGTATTGATGGATTCAGAGCTTGAAGAGCTTGTCAAACTGAACTTAAAATTCAGAATCTTTGAATCAGGTTAGAGCAAGTGATCACTGGCTTGCTCATAGTACACAAGGGGACTTCAGTATCGGAAAGCCAAAGGCATATAACAAGATCCTGTTGCTGGAAACTGATCCTGGGTGGTTTTAGTCTTACAGTATGCCTTGTATTTATAAAAAAGAGACTGCAAGCTAATAGCTAAAGCTAAGAAGGAGGGAGAGCTCCGCCCCTTGGAGTGTTTTAGTCAGAGTACAGTACCTCTCACCTGGAAATTGAGGACCAAGTTACACAGGAGAGCTTGATGCTACCAAAATGTTCTACTCATCTCCAAGACTCTTCAGAAGTCTAAACCTTCACCCCCTCCTGCCTTCTCTCTGCTGTCTACCCCCTCCCCTAAGCTGTGTATAAGTAAATATGACGCTTTGGCGGGTGCTGACCTGGCTCAATGATGTTGTCATATGGGCAATTTCATTGTGAGTTTATCCTCAGCATGCATCAGCTGCCATGAACAGAAACCTGCAGCAGAGATGGGAGCTGTGGAGGACAGAATCGATATGTGCTTACATCTTCTGTATTTCTGAAATTGTTAAAGCCTGCCTCGTTGTTGGTAGAATAGATGCATATGAGTGAGATTATGTATGTATTTGTGAGTGTGCATATCTGCAGCTTCAGTTGGAGTGGCTCCTTCTCAACGGCAGACACTAAATATTTTGGTTACACCAGTGTTAGCTGGTACAATACCTGAAATTCTTTTAAAATGACGCATCCACTCCCAATGTAGAATCTCCTGAATTTTCAGTTTCTCGAATTGCAGACTCTGCCACCTGTGTCCATCTCAGTTCTTTCTGTAAATTGTGTATACCTATTGTTTGCAATGCAGACTAAAAAGACTTCAGTCTTCAATTCTTTAGCTTTTATTAACCTAAGATGGACTGTTAATGTTAATGTGGTGTGTGGTTCTAGAAGTGCAAACTGTGTCAGGCCTCCAAGGGAATACAAATACAAATCTATTTTTCTTTTTCCCTAATGAATTGTGATTTTTTTTTTCCAATTGAGTGCTCTCGCAGTCATCATTTCTAACACTAAATGGCATGTTTCACTTGCTCAGCGGTTGTGCCCTGTTAAAGCTTTGTGTGTTTCCCTGGTCATTTTAATGCCACCAGCTCAGCTGTTTCTTTGAAGTGCTGCTGATTAGTCTGAAAAGAAATTTGGAAGAAGGGAATGGAGAAAGGGGAGAGAAGGAAACTAAAACTGCTTAAGCAAATGAGCACCTTTCAAGTTTGATGGATTAAGGGTAGCTCCCACAGGTGGGGTAATGAACGCAGCTCACAGGTTGGCAATGCTGTAGGTAGTTGGTGGATGAATAAATTGCAGAGCTAACTTCCAGGATACACATTAAACTGTTCCTGTTTGCTTAGATTTCCCTTTCATACTTCTCATATGAGGCAGCTAGCATAATGGTGGCCTCTTGCATGGCTACAAGCTGGATGACCCTGGATAAGCTTGCCTTGCTCTTCTTGAAAACCAGAGACCACTCAAAGATAGAGGGTTAAACCAGGTGCAAGGATAGGCATTTTGAAGTCAGCGCAAATTGAACGGACTGGTATTGAGTCCACTTCCATCAATAGCCTACTCTTTAGGAAGAAATAAGCATCATTTTGTTATTCTTCTGTTTAGCCAGATTTCCTAAGGAAAGAGGTTTGTGTCTTCCTGTCCAACTGCTTCTTTCCCCTCTCCCTCATAAGGAGTTGGTGGATTGAAACTGAATTAAGCAAATGGTGATATTTCAATGGTACAAAGCTCCTTTAGTCTTCATGAAAGTGGTGAAAAAAAATCAGAGGTAAGATCTGAGTTTTATGGATGGTAGGATAAGCACACTTAGCACTCCAGGTGCAAGATCTTTTGATATTACAGTTTTTCATGGAAATATCTGCTGTGTTTTTATGCTCACCGGTAGTCAAAAAGCAAAGTGAATGCTAAGACTTGCAGGGAGAGAACAGTGCAGAGCAGAGAAAAAACAGCGTTGTGCCAAAGTCTATTAATGCTTCTGGGTACTGTACTGTGCAGCTTGTTTCCTCCTACATGAAAAAGGTGTAGAAAAGCAGCACTGGGGGGTCGTCGTTTAGAAGCCATTCACGCTTTTACAAACATCTGTGTAGGGCAGAGATTATCATCCCAGGAAAGACAGAGCTATGGCAGAAGTCAGTGAAGCCACATGGAGGGGTGAATAGAGACGCATGGTTCCCTGTCTCTTTTCGTGCAAGAACTGGATGGAACGAAGTGGTGCTGCAGAAGATGACGCTCAAAAGAACTTTAAAAAATACAGTTCTTCAGTGTGTGCTCAAGCTGTGGAACTCATTGTTGCGGGGTGGCTCCTAGAACTTTACACAGATTCATGGAGGGGAAAAGCCCCCCCAAGGATTACTTAGCATTCATGAGCATCCTCTGCCCCGAGAAGTCTGTCTTCTTCCCGCAAACTATAGCTGAAAGTTGGGGAGGGAAGTGTCGTGTGCTTTCTGTGTTCCTGCACTCCTAGCTAAACATCAGCTTTTTGCCTAAGCCTCTAGGGCTGTTGTCACTTGAAATGACAGCCTGGGTAGGAGAGCATGTCCTATCTTGTGGCCATGTTAAGCAGCAGCAGAGAAAGCACAGTCCTTCCTGGTCTACCTGAGTTTCAGATCAGGCGCTGGCCTTCTGCGTGTTGCTTGGCCAGCAGGTTCAGAAGGGGACGGGGCAGGAAGGCTGGGGTGAAGCATGTGGGAGCAGAGCTGTGGGCTTGGGTGTAGGTGAAGGCAGCGAGCTACACATGCAGGGCGTGGGAGGGAGGGGAGGGAGTGGAAAGTGGAGTACGGGCTTGTAGGTAAGGAATGTAGTTCTAGACTTGTGACCAACAAATAAAAACAGAATACAAGATGACTGTATCTTTAGTCTGAGACTTGGAAAGCTTAGACAGAAGGAATGCAATTACTTTTTAGAGTTTGTAAGTTTAAGAGGTGCTGTCTTGTGGAAGACCTGTACTTGACCAGAAAGATTTGTATTCAGATTTCTTTTTTCTTTCTGCTCTGTTTTCTTGATTACAGTTTACAGGATAGAGGGAGTTTTCTAAGTGACGCAATGTTTGTTAAACTTCAGTTTGTCTCGGCAGAACAGAAAAGCTATTTCCTTGGAGACATTGCCTCCTGTTCTGTAAATAAGATATTCATCCTGCATGCTGAGTGGCTGCTGGACTGAGCGCATATCCACAGTTTTATTTTCCTGTATTAAGGCAAAATAGATGTGCATTTTAGTGGATGTTTCTTTTACGAGATGCCGTAATTGGTGTTTTATTCGCAGAGTGATTAAACTCTGGGGCCAGTGTGAAGCAGATACAACCTCTCTGGTCGTGGCCAGCTGTGCGAGTTGCTATGGGAACTCGGTGGGGACTGTCTGCAGATTACCGCTCTGGGGACCACACCTGGCTCATTTGCATTCAATTTAAGTTGGGGAAAATTCAAAAGAAGAAAAGAGGAGTGGAGACCAACCAGTAGGCAGGCAGAAAGAGCTTGTCATTTTGAGAATGTCACGTGCGGCAGAAAGCTGCTCTTATTCATGGTTCTTGCAGACTCATGCAGGGTTCTGAATTTTGTAGCCATTCGTGCATTTTGTCAGTGGTGTGAGACTTGTTAGAAATGAAATACCAAAAAGCTCCTGTGACATTATTGCCACTGACTTAGTTAAATCCCAGTGAATTTGCTAACTTTCTTTGCATATATAATAATTTCTGCTGCAGTGAAGGACTGTGAAGGCAATATGGGGTACAGGTCGTTCTTCTGCGGTGGCATGTTAGTTCAACTTGCTGCAATATTAAAATGTCAGTGCAATATTGAGTGTTGCTGGAGAGCTTAGCCTGATATTTTTTTTCTGAACACTGAAATTGCTCTTTTTCCAGTGGTGACTGTGACAACTCCCTAAGAAGGCTGTGGAACAATTTTCATTCAAGTCAGAAGCAGTGGTCAGCTAGCAGCTTTCAGACTGTTTGTGGCTGGATGTTTGTGGATTATGGCGTCCTGGCACATAAGTACTTTGCTTCTTTCTTGCTACATTAACTTGCCTATTGACCAAGACTGGACAAAAGTGATTATAACAGTACTGTATGTCGAATTGCTTTGTGCTTTTCACCTGCTGTTGCCCTCGTACACAGAGCTGACAAAATGCGTTGGTACTTTGCTGCAGGAGCGTCTTACGCGAGCATGTAAACTGTTTTCGGAACAGTGGGCTTAGAAGCCTTGAGAAACGTGAGTCTCAGTACCTGGGGAGAAAAGAATCTGAGCGTTAATGGATGGCTGTCTGCCTGTAAGCTTTCTGCTCTTACATGAACTGGCTTCAACATAAATTCCTTTTCTCCCTTGAAGACTGAGGTTCTCAGCTTGTAGTGATGCTGTAGGACAGCATCTTGTTTGTGCATTACTAGGACATTTATAAGGTATATTTTGATTTGCTATAGTTTGGCCTACCATGATGATACTGTACAGTTATTAGTATTTATTTTTAAATTCTTCAAAGCAATTCCTCAAATTTGGGGTTTGGCATTCTAAGGTAGGTCTATGCTAAAAAGACTTGCTGGTATAATTTAACTGGTGCTCCTTTTTGTTAGTTTCTTGCCAGCGCTCCCCATTTTCTCAGCCTGTGAACCTCTTAGTTCTAATGTCCTCTGCAACACATCTGATGAGAACAAGTGATTGAGAAAGTGTTACAGAGTAAGATAATGTTTCTGCACATGTGAGATCAGACTGCCTATACTGAAGAGTGGGATTGGAGGGCTATCTGCATATGTAAGAGTACTGACTGGTAGGAGTCCTCAACATGAGGGCTGAGAGTCTGCCCTGAAGAGGAAATAAGTAGTTGTTGTGAGATTTTGATGTCTTCTGTTTGTCGAGTTGGGTGGTACAGCTCTTAAGCTGAAAGGGCAAGGTATGAGTGGATTTAAGCTGCAGCCGTTACAAGTTATAAGCTGCTGCTGAGGCTGTCCTGCTGGTTCCCAGTTGTTTGTTCCCACCTCCATGCTGCCTTTGTGCCCCAGCAGGGGAAACGCTTCTCCCTATGGATCAGGTGGCTGCACGGTGCTGGTATTATCTGCTGGTGGCTGGCTGGACTCCTGTGAGCACAGATCAGTTCCCTCGTGTGCTTCCCATGTGGCAGCACAAGGGGTGCGGCAGCAGAGCGGTGGGGACGAGAGGAGCTGCAGCTTTGGAGCTATGCTGGCTTTTGCTGACTCAGCACTGATGACCCACAGCTGTAGTAACAAGTGACATACATGGAGGGTCCTAAATTAAGTGTCCGATCTTAAATTTTTGGTTTCTCTATGAAAACAGTGAGATATGTGTGTATGAAGTGTGTTTTAGTGAGGAATTGGCAAGTAAGAATCGAGATCTTCTGGATAGGGAGATCCGGCAAACTACAGGCCAGTCAGTGTCACCTCTGTGCCTGCAAGATCATGGAGCAGATCCTCCTGAAGACTCTACTAAGGCACTTGAAAAATGAAGATGAGGTGATTGGTGGCAACCAACATGGCTTCACCAAGGGCAAATCGTGCCTGACAAACTTGGTGTCTTTTTATGATGGAGTAACAACATCAGTGGGTAAGGGAAGAGCAACTGACATCATCTGCCTGGACTTGTGCAAAGCATTTGACACTGTCCTGCATGACATCCTGGTTGCTAAATTGGAAAAGCACGGGTTTGATGGACGGACCACTTTCTGGATAAGGAACTGGCTGGATGGTCGCAACCAGAGAGTCGTGGTCAATGGCTCAATGTCCAAATGGAGAGTAGTGGCGAGTGGCGTCCCACAGGAATCGGTACTGGGACCAGTGCTGTTTAACATCTCTGTTGGCAACATGGACAGCGGGATTGAGTGCACCCTCAGCAAGTTTGTGGATGACACCAAGCTGTGTGGTGCCGTTGACATGTGTGAGGGAAGGGATGCCATCCAGAGGGACCTGGTGGGCCCATGCCACCCTCATGAAGTTCAACAAGGCCAAGTGTAAGGTCCTGCACTGGGGTCGGGGCAATCCCAAGCACAAATACAGGTTGGGTGGAGAATGGCTGGAGAGCAGCTCTGAGGAGAAGGATTTGGGGGCGTCTATTGATGAAAAACTCAACATGAGCCGACAACGTGCGCTTGCAGTCCAGAAGGCCAACCGCATCCTGGGCTGCCTCAAGAGAAGTGTGATCAGCAGGGTGAGGGAGGTGATCCTGCCCCTCTACTCTGCTCTTGTGAGATCCCACCTTGAGTACTGCATCCAGTTCTGGGGCCCCCAACACAAGAAGGACATCGAGCTGTTGGAGGGGGTCCAGAGGGGGGCCACAAAGATGATCATAGGGCTGGAGCACCTCCCCTACGAAGGCAGGCTGAGAGAGTTGGGGTTGTTCAGCCTGGAGAAGAGAAGGCTCCGGGGGGACCTGTTACTGGCCTTCCAGTACCTGAAGGGGGCCTACAGGAGAGCTGGGGAGAGACTGTTCAGGAGGGCATGTAGCGACAGCTCAAGGGGTAATGGCCATATACTGGAAGGGGAGAGATTTAGGCTAGATGATGGGAAGAAATTCTTTCCCGTGAGGGTGGTGAGACACTGGCACAGGCTGCCCAGAGAGGCTGTGGATGCCCCCTCCCTGGAAGCGTTGACGGCCAGGCTGGATGGGGCTCTGAGCAACCTGGTCTGGTGGGAGGTGTCCCTGCCCATGGCAGGGGGGTTGGAACCAGATGGTCTTTAAGGTCCCTTCCAACCCAAACCATTCTATGATTCTGCGATATCACTTTTAAAAGTTTTTTGTTGATCCTTCTGATGTAATTTTTTCAGTTGATGACTTTTACCTGTTATTTGGGACTAGATCCTGAATCTCTTTTGAGAGGATTCTGTATCTGTCAGTGTAATGCTTCCAATCAAAATAGGTTACAGAAACTGGGGCAATGCAGAAAGATTTCTCTGCCATAGTTTGCCTTAGAAGTAACACATTCCCACCTTCAGTGGTGTATGTCCACATGTATGTAAGTAAAATTGGCCCGTTTTCCCAGCAAATGCTCTGCAAACGCAGCTGCAGATGACAGTGGTGCTGCTTGCCCTTCAGCACTACTGCTAGCAAAACTGCTTCTGTGGCTACTTCCTGAAAAGCTAATCAATGCCTTATCTGCTTTGGTGCAGCATAGCTGCTAAAACTGGCAAAACTGCTTGGGAGCATTTCCTGGGAGAGCTAATGCAGATCATGCTCTATATGTTTAGTTAAGCTGTGGCTTTTACTTTCTGCTGTTCCTAAATTATAAAATTAAAGACCCAGGTGCTCAGTAATTTTTTTTTTTTGGTTGATAGCAAATGCAATCTTACGTTAGCTCTGACCAGCCAAAATGATAGATGCGTGGTAGGTTTGTGGATGGATGGAGCTAGTGTCTGCGTTGTGAATAACTGTTGCTTCCTTCAGACCTCATATCTGGCAAATTATAGTTTGATTTGTAACATACAAAGCAGCTTGTCTGGAATTTGGCCTTTTCCTCTTTAAGATCAAATAATTTCAGCTTCAGAAAGAAGCATTCTCATGACATATCTTGTAGTTCCTACAGGTGTTAATAGTGTCTGGATCAGTGTGCTGGGGGCTGTAAAGCAATATCCTCCTTCAGATTTGAGATAGTTATTAGGGAAGAGATCAAAAGCAGTTTCTGCAAAACGTGGTGATAACAGCAGTGCAGCTTCGGTTCCTATCATGATCTGTAGCGGTTTTGCATGGGCTTTTTTTTCCCTATTAATTTGTTTGGCAAACACTCAGAATGCTAACTGGGGCTAAATACCGCCTCTGCTGCTGATCTTGATCTATCCACTTGGCTCCAGCAGCAATCATAACAAACTTAAGCTGGTGACTTTGATGTATGTATTTTGGGCGTGAACTGCAGTGTATTTAATGACAAGCAGTGTGGAGGCTCTGGGACTTCAACTGAGCTGAATTGTTGGTTAAGTTATGTATCGAATTAGGCTATTCTTTACAGAGCCCCTATTCATCAAGCCACACTAGTAATTACTGCTTTATCAGAGCACAGAACAGAAACAACGTGTTTGTATAATGCATGATATTTTGATTTACAGGTGAGTTTAAAAATAATGTTTTTAAGTTCTGAACGCCCGTCCCTGTTACATGGGTGGACACGGGGAGGAAAATGCACAAACAGTGATCTTTCAGAAATGCAGCAAGCCATACAACTGCAAAGACAAATCTTACAGTTCAGGGTTGAGCTTGGCATAAACAGTGTTCATACACTGTCAGACTAAGCACTTGTGATTTACTTATTTGAGAATATTTGTTACTCCAGTGCTTGATGTTTTTAATGTGTATTGTAATAATTTGAAACTGACAACATGTATGCGATATTCCTTGCGTGCAGAGGGGGCAGGGGGGCAGAATACTGAGGGTGCCGTGGTACAGCACAAACTGCATTTGCATCGTCACAGCACGTTCAGTAGCCGCTGCCTGCGTGGAGGATGTTCCCCTAAGTGCCATGCCCATCCTGGTGTGTGGCCAGCAGAAATGAGTGCTTCAGAGAGGAGTGCTGCGGGAGCTGGTGTGCACGCCAGGGGACGCTGAGCACGAGCTACCCGTCCCTGCAAGGGTCCCTGAGGGTTGCCCCCTCCTCCTGCTCCGCTGCCTGGTGGGAGCGTGCTGTGTCTCCCAGGCTGCCCAAGCTGCAGCATCCCATAAAGTTTCAGTGACGCTTGTGTGCAGATCTGTGCCCTTAGGTTGCTGCTTTTTTTCTTGTTAGCCTTGTTAAGTCCTGAAGTTTTACAGATGGTGTTCTTCAGCCCTCCCTTGTGTTATGTTCATGTAACTTCACTTCAGTCTTCCTTTCAGTCGTCTTTAAGTCCTGCGGTGCTTTTCTGAAAAGCAGTGTGAGGCATGAAAATCTTGTAAACATAAATAACGAGAGAAATTCGCTAATTAAACAGTATGCATCTGCTCCGAGTCTTTAATATTTGTCAGTGAGAAGTATTCAAATCTGACAAACCAGTAATTTTAAAGGGAGGTGAGACCCACATATGTGCAAGTAAAGGCTCAATCAGATATTTCCCTTCAAATATTTACATCTTAAAAATGACTTCAGGGTTTTGTTTTAAATTTCTGCGTAACTTTGGAATGTTACTTCCACGTGCGGGTGTAGTAGAGGGATGAACATCGCTTCTAGTATTAGGGTTCCACACCTCAAGTGTGGCAGAACCAAAGGATGATTTGCTCATATTTGTGCTATTTTTATTTAAATTGAAAGCAACTGAGTACCTTCCTGCTACTATTCAAAACGCTACTGTGCAACAGCTCTATGGCAAATGCAGCGTGCTGGTGAAATAACACAAACTTGGTTGCAAATGTATAGAGGGTTGTGGGACTTCAAAAAAAAAAAAAAAAGAAAGTTCCTGGAATCAGTGCTTATGATATAGTGCTGGATAAAAAAAATGCGTAAAACTTCCTCAAGCTGTTATGTGATAGTGATGAAAACCTTGAAAACATAATATGAGTGAAACATCAATTCTTAAACCAGAAAATGTGATGATCTAATGCTTGCTGCTCTTCAAAATATTCCATGACTTCTAAGAAAATGTTATGACTGTTTTGTGGATCAAAGGTGTAGGTTTGAACACAAAGGGCTGTCTGTGCGGTAGAACTATTAAACTTGCACTGAATTTTTATCCTTTGCTTCTGAAAAGAAAGCACTCGATATGATATGGATCCTTTCTTATAAGCTATGGCTGTAGGCATAAGAGGAAGGCAAAACTGTTTGGATGATGCACTGGGATGATAGTCTTAGACACAAGTTAAAAATGAGGCAGTTTGCTTGTGAAGGCTGTAACACTGTTAAAGATATAATAAACTTTTGATTAAGAGTATTTCTTTAATTTTCTCTTCTGCCTCCACTACTCCTCTGTTTTTTTTTCTCCCCATGTGGTCAAGCTGTGCAATGAGTTTCTCATGACCACAGTTTCCTTACTGTAAGGATGACTTGAGCCATTGCAGCTGCGGTCATCCGTGGACAAAAGTGAGGCTTTAAACATGCAAACAAACCCCTGTACATTAACGTGCCAGGTACTTATGGGTATCTGCTGTCCTGCTCTGATAAGATGAATTAGCATTCCTGGGCTGCTGTCTCTGTACTTAATTGTCTTCAACAAAGGTATGCAAGAGGATTTCAAAAGACACTGCAATGGAAAGTTTGAAAGGGTAGTTATGATTTGAGTTGGAGAGACGAGTGTAAAATTAGATGCAGGCTAAAACTGTAGTTCATAGCAATCGTATAATGACCTGTAATTGTAAAGCAGGCCAATTTTATTTGACTTTTCCAGAAAACTGCTCTTGGGCTTTCAGAGCAAACTTAGCAATTTTCAGATAAAATCAATTTTGTTAGCCAATGTCAGAGGTGGTGGCTAAAATTAGAGCTCGGTTTGCAGCTCTGACTACGAACAGGCTGCTGTCTGCCTGTCCGTAGTTATCCTAAGAGGCTTGTGCTACTGTTAATAACTGTTTATTGTTGTTGAAGTACATGATTTAAAAAAATGAATAGTCTGTTGGGGTTCTGTTTGACAAAATTTTTATTAGGTTTCATTTAGTTTGTGGAATGGAGACTTGGAAATGTCTTGAGTTAAACGAAGTAGCTCTGTACAGCGTCAAGTTAGAGCTAGCTACACCTGCCGCTCTTGGCTGGCATGACACGCAGACAGCAGCCTTGCTCCGAGTGGTCCTGGTGTGTGTGGACGGACTGCTTAGTCACACACTCTTTGGAAAGCTTTTGTGACCAGTTGTCTTCAGTGGATCTTCAAGAGAAAATATACTAGCCACTGATGCAGTAATGAAGGCAGTACGTTAATGTGTTATGATTAATACCGTATTTCATTCCATGTACAGAAGTGAAATAATGTGGCGTTGGTTTGTGGCATAATCTCGCCATGTTCCATCAGAAATCATGTCGGGAATTTTGCAAAGGTCGCACTTGTCACAGAGCTGCCTAGTGGCAGAAATTTCCTAGCTGTCAGTGGGGGCATGCAGTAAGTGACATTTTACTAATATATGGAAGCATGCCTGTATAAAAATTAAGGTGCCGTTTCCCCATGAAGATCTTTCAGTGAAAGAACGCTGCTGATAATTTTGTCCTTATCCCTTTGACTTTGCATTGCTTCTGTAGTCCCCTGTCTGCCCCCTCAAAAAACCTAACACCCAGAAACAACAAAATATCTGAAAATGACACTATAAGCATCCTTTCCCCCTAGTTTGTAACAACCATCCCTATTTGTAACATTTACTTATAATATCTGACATTGGGAATATTTTTGTGGAATTTGCAGTCAGTGAATTGGGCACAACAAATGAAAGAAGCAGGAGGGAGAATGAAAGAGAAGATGCAAAAGCAAGTGTGACCAAACGTTGCATGAGCTGCCTAGGGAAGTAATACATACACTCTCTCCAAAAGATAAGGTATTGCAAATAATCGTTGGAACTCCGTAAACAGTGACAAATTGGTGGGAGAGACAGCAAAACAAAAACATTTGTTTGAAGTGGGAGGATGTATAAGGCTGAAGAGAAGAGTACCGCCCTTTGTCATACCCGCCCCATGTTAGGGGCTCTGATTCCTTCGCCTTTATGGACAAGTATGACCAGAGTTGTGGGGGGGTGGAAATCAACAGTGTCAGCATTGCTTGGAGAGAGCTGCTGAAATGTCTGTAGCTGCATGGGAAATGGAGAGAGGTTTTTTTTTTCCTTCTTTTTTCCCTTTTCCCGTGGATGATCCCTAGGTATCTTTGGGGGAAGGGTAAAGGTTTTTGTGGAAAACCCACAGTGGTATGTTGCTTAAATGTGAACACTACAGGTGTGACTTCGGTACAAGGTATTTGTTCACTTTCAGCGTAAGAGCCCAGAATGAGAAGGACAGCCAACGACATGGCAGGACGTGGACGGGAGCTCAGTGAACTCGGCTGTTGGTTTTGAAGGGAGGCAATCAACTCGGTTGCTCCACAGACACTTTCTACTTATGCCTTCAGGTCTCCTTCAGAAGCCCACGAGAGAAATTGGTGCAGTGCTGTGGCCTAGACAGAACAATAGCTCTTTTGGCCAAAAATTCGGAATTTACATAAAATACAAGATAATTTTGTTATCAGAAGTGATCACTTGAAGAATACTGTGCCTTTTTTTTTTTTTTTTTTTTTCTAACCTTAGTTTGAATAGTCAATTTATAAGGCTGTGTTTGAATTAGCATGTTAATGGAAGTTACAGTTCCAATGGATGTTTGTCAGGGGGATGGTGCTTATAAGGAAGATTGGTTGGTACAGTCAGGAATGAGAAGAAAGCTTTTTTGCCTTCCCCTTGATGGCTGTCAGTGCAGTGTTGAGAGCGCAGATGACCAGCACAGTGCTATTGCAGAACACTTGCTAACACTGCTTCAGGCATACCCTTCCCTGGCCTTTATTTACTGCTTTATTATTCTGTTGTTTGGCACAAGTCATCCATCACTACCCATGTCTGCTTCTAACGGTTGCTTCCTGCACTCGTGTGCTGTTGGTGCTGCACCTGTGTTCAGCCAGCTCTGTTTGAAGAGGATCCACAGGACAGCACCGCCAGCGCCGAGTGAAGCTCCTGCTTTGTCCGGTGTCACCTCTGCCCAGGCTCTTCCGAGAAGCAAATGGGTTACCTCAGCGTGCTCCGGAAGCATGGGTGGAAGAGCAAAGTTTAGTGAAGGTCTGGGGACCACGTGGGCGTCAGAGGTTTTAATGGGGCACGTGAACGTGTAAGAAACAGGGTGTTAGGAAAAGGTACTTTGTACACATCGTTGTTTCCCTGCAGTTAGGAATGAAGTCCCTACTTGCAAACTTCTTCAAGTGTAGATCACTGGTTAAATATATAGTGGGGAACATCTTGTGTTAAGTAGAGATATGAACCTGAACAGAAGAGGAGGTCAAGCGTGGAAATAAATTCCAGTCAGCGGCGGATGGTCGAGAAGTCCCTTCGCTCTTGTGTGGAGAGGCGGTGCTTGAGCTCACTTGAGAAATGAGGACAGTACAGCTTGCTTAAAAAAGGAAAAAGATCTTCAAATTCACGTTAACATCTGGAAGTGGTGGCCCAGCATTGATCATGACGCATCCTTTCCTGTTCAGAAATGTTGTGATGTCCACATTCCACTTCAATTTTCTATGTAAATGCTCCCGCTGTTCTGGATGCTGGTGTTTGAGTGGCAATCGAGCCATCTGAAATGGTTTAATCTAGCTTTGTGGTTCTTCAGTACGTGTAATTCTGTGGAGCGCTTCTGGAAGAGAGGATTGACGCCTCTGTAGAGCAAAGCCTCGTCCCTGTTCCCCAGTTCTTTGGCATGCTATGATCGCAGCAGCAAGTGGGCTCTGATTGTCCTTGGGTGGTTCAGAGCTGCGAGCCTGGTGCAAAGTGACCCCTTGAATCGCAGCTCCACAGTGAGCTTTGTTTGGCTATATTGTGTATGCTTGTGGAAGGGATTAATAATGGATTTTTTTTTTCTTGGAAGTCCTTGGAAAGCAAAAAACTAAATCTATTTTGATTTCACTTGGGATAGATTAGTGGGTGTCAAATGTTACACAATACTTGACATATCCACTGCTGTTAACTTGGCCGTTGCAAAGGGATTACCAGATAATGAATCACGGAGCTCTTTAGCCATTTAAAAAGAATTGTGCTGCTTCCTTGCCCTGGTGTTCCCCTTCCTGCCCAGGACCTTCTTGTGACAGCTCATGTTACGATGTGGAGAATGCCACACAGATGTGCAGGCACCGGTTTGACAGCTCTGTGTTCGGCTTCTACCTTGCTAATTGTTTTCTTGGGATTATTTGGTTTGTGTAGAAAGCTTTTTCCAAATCCCCTTTATTACCGAAGTTATTGTTGCCAGCAGGAATAAGATTAAAGGTGCTTAAGTCTGTGGAGTTGTTTCTAATTTGTACGTGTCATTTCAGTGGCATTTTCACAGAACTCTGTCTCTCTCCCCTCCCTGCTCCCCTGTGGTACTGTGCTCGAGTCAGGGCTGCGAAGCCAAGCTATTGGAAGAAATTTCATTTTGTTCCCTAATTATTATGCTGGCACTCGGGAGATAATTTTTCCCTTCATGCACTGCCAATTAATATGCAAATGAGCTGATAAATATTTATACCGCGATTTAAATTATGCAGGGAGCGCTTTCAGTGTACTCTGCAAATGAATTGTTCATGGACTTCAAAGTGCTGGCTGCTGTGCTAACGAGGGGAGATTTGCATAAGGCCCTAATCAGGCGCATACTGATTAAGCTTCATTATGGAAACTGCCAGCTGCAATCTTTGTTTCTATTTTATTACAAAAAGGGGAACTTTTCACGCTTCAGTCGCCTTGACAATGTCAGACACAGCTAGTAGGAGAGACTAAAACTCCACAGAGCAACTGAAGTTTCCCTGTTCAGTTGAAGATTGCTATGGTGTAACCGAAGTTGTGTTTCTTCCCCCACCTCCCCGCTCCCTTTCTTGTGCTGTTGAGAGCAGTAGTGTAGATTTGATAGAAATTGCCATTCTCCCTTTCCTTGGACTGTGAACCTGTGGAGGATACCACAGCAATGCTGGACTGCAGTGACTACGTTCTAGGTGGGTACCAGCTCAGCTCTTTCTTATAAGCGTTTAATATGGAAATAGAGGGTGTGAGGCTGACTATGCATAGAGGCTTAATCACATATGCAGAGGCTAGAGAAGGTGTTTGCAAGGCTGAAGCTCACCAGTGCGTCGGATCGGCAGCAAGGGGCTGCCTGATATACATGCATTGTGTGTGCCTATTCCAG
The DNA here is from genome assembly GCA_013399715.1 of Alectura lathami. Taxonomy (NCBI): domain Eukaryota; kingdom Metazoa; phylum Chordata; class Aves; order Galliformes; family Megapodiidae; genus Alectura; species Alectura lathami. The sequence continues at coordinate 471,999 of VXAV01008730.1, read as the reverse complement.
GGAAATATGTTGGTGTTTTTTCCCTTTTCCTCCGCGCTGAAGAGATTTGCTGTTAGGCTTGGGTGATATTAATACAGACCTTATGCTTTTTGGATTTCAGTGTGAGAAGCATTTAGCTTCTAATAAACATTGAGACTGAAGACATGACTTGCATATCTGTGTTTTGAATTTTGAAGCATTAAAATGAGTAGGAGTCCCAATCTCAAAGAATTTTACTAGCTGTATCGGGCCACTCCCCAACAGAATGTGTATTATGTCCGTGTATTTTTAATGTAACAGCAAGGTTCTTCATGCGTAATAGAAAATAAGGTGGAGTCCACGGTGGTTGCCATTGATACCGTTACAAGCTGTGCCTAAGGTTACTGGGATAATGTATTTCCTGAGCTGAGATTCCATCAGGACTGCGGAACAGACATGCTATGATTTCTTCTAAATGTAGTTTTAAATTCTTTACAAAAAACTGATAATCCCAATTTTGCAATAGATTTTATTTATTTTAAAGCCTTTTTCCCTGAAGCTCAATATATTGATTTTTTTTTTTTTTATTTCATTATATCTGCTCATAAAAAGCATTTTTTTTTGAAGGTAGATTTTAAAGCGGACACCTGAATATTTGTTTTTGGGCGTGAAATGGGTTTCTGAAAATGAATTTCTACTCTAAACCTTCAAGTGAGTTTTGGTATGCTTTTACTCACATTGAACTTTTTTTTCCATATGTGTCAATGAATCATTGTTGCTGGTTCTGTTGGAGTATTAGGCAGTTTGACCTTAATGGATGAGGGGAAATGGTGAGTGAGATGATGTGTTACAACTATTTTACTGGGTCTGTGTAGTTCCTAATGCCCCACGTTGGTCCAGTGCCTGCTTCATCCTTCTGCATGCCTTCTGAAATGTTCCTGAGGGGCTGTGGAAGCGTGGCACAGCTCTGCCCTGTGACACTCAGCACTGCCAGCGCAGCAGCCGCGCTGGCTGGGTTCACTCCTGAGAGTTTGATTTCAATCATGCACCTGCTGCTTTCGATCTTTCCTTCTGTGAATTTGCTGTTCGATGATGTTGGCAGAAGTTGTAGCCCAGGGCCTTTATTTAAAACCTAACTGAAGTCTAAAGGAGGAAAAAAAGGTGAGGGCATTAGGCTTTTTTTTTTTTTTAAACCCACTTCATTTGTTTATTCTTTTAAAGCAGAAATCTTATGAGTGTGTATAAACTAAGTAACCCCTTTTTGTGTGTGTGACATAATGAATCTGTAGGTTTAGTATCCTGCAGATATGTCTGTTCTACTGGTGGCAGTTCTGTGCTTCAGACGTGGCATACCATTTGCAATGGAAATAGCGGCATTGTTCGTGATGCTTTACATGCAGAAGGCCCACAGATTGAACAGGAACTAGTCAGCTGGTGGAATAATGGATGCTGTCCTTCGTTTGAACACGAGTGGTGCTGGAAAGATGTTTCGGTGTCCAACTTGCTGTTTTTTCCCAGTAACAGCATTTGAGGTCTGTCAGGGATAAATCCTAGCAATAAAATATGATTTGTCATCTAGACACCTTGTTACCTCAGTAAACTTTATTTGTATCTCTAGTATTAGCAAACTCTGAAAACTGCTTTAAAAGGGTTCATGTTGCAGTATAGCCTGACAGAAATAACATCTTTTGCCTTATGGAGAGGCCTGTGCAATTCTGCCTTTGTCCTGAGCAAACACGCTTGTCATGCAGGAAGGTGCGTGGGGTGACCCTCCTTGTGCAGAGGGAGCAGTCAGCACAGTGCTTGCGATGCTGCGCGCCGGACAGCCCTATCCCTCCCCCAGATGGGGTTTGTTGGTGCCCCCAGCAGCATCCTGCCTGCTGGCACTAACACTTCAGTTTCTGCAGTGAGGTAGCGCAGGAGACCCTGTATTTTTTCTCTGGCAGGAACTTTCTAGAGCTGTTGAGCAAGTGGATCCCATGTTGTCGAAAGGTGGTCTGATGGCCTGTGCTCTTCCCCTCTGTGCCATCGTGAGCTCAGACTGTCCTGCCCTGGGCCTAAAAATGTGTCATAGATCCAATAGCTCCGTAAGTTAGCCGACTTTCACAGCAGAGTATATTGGGCTTCTGAGCCCTTCTTGCTCACGTTGCTGCTGTTTCTAGAATGTGTATGATGCTATCCAGATGTGGAAAATGACAGACCAAGGAGCTGAGGAGCTGTGGGTTCTGTACCTGCAGCCTTAACAGAGCTCTGCTCTAGGCTGCGAACTCCTTGAAGCAGACGTTGACGTGGGCTGGGAGCTTTGAGCTGGAATATGGTTCTCCTCACTTGCTCCCTGTTTCAAAAGGCAGTTCAACATGCTTGCCTTTATACTGAAGGTAACATTTCTAAGGGGGCATGTCTGAGGCCGGTTCAGGTATCTTTTACGTGCAGCTGATATTAAAAAGTTTTAATAATAGCCATAGGGACTTACTGAGAAGAGCTGGTACCTTGGAGGGGTTGAATTAGCTTGTCAGGGGCAGATTTCCTGCTTGTTGTGGTGCTATGGGTTTTCTAGGCCCCACTTGCTCCAAATGCAGCGGTTGTTTACATGCAAAGTTATGTTAGTTTTAAAAATAGCGAGATGTCTTAAGTTGTATTTCCTGACTGTGTATTGGAGTTTGTCCAAATATAATGTATTTTCCTTTTCTCTCTTCTGTGCTGCATTTGTAACTAGTTCTCTCCTCTTTCTACCCCATACACCCAGACAAGCTTCACTGCAACTCCTGTTTTCATTCAGGCACTGCCCAAGTGCTCATTCCTTCTGTCTGATCCATACCCGTGTTCCTCTGCTGTTGCCCCTGGCTCTGACATCCCGAGGAAGGCACTGTTTCCTCTGGGCAACAGCAGGTGGCAATAGCCTGGCTTCTCACCTCCAGCTCTCCCAGACTGCCAAGCGATGAAGTGTCTGGGCATTCTTGGTAATACCTGGGGAAAGACGCCGGAGTTATTGCTCTTACTGCGTTCCTCTTCAGCCCATTGGTGTTTGGGAAATCACTGCTTTGCTGGAAGAGGGAACCTGGTTAAGCACCTAGCAAGAGAATATTGTGAAGTCAGGTGTTCGTTTTGAGCTCATTGACCTTGTTTTTAACAGGTGATGGGGATGGAAGAATGTGCTTAAGGATTCTCTTATGCTTCTCTTCGTGAACCAGTCTATCTTGAGATTCTTTTTGTAATTTTGGTTTGCATTAATGTGGCACGCTGAGGTCAGTAGCTGGGAATGAGGAGGTAATAAGCTGAAGAGCTGATGCTGTACACAGAACATCTGTATAGATTCCTATATCAGGAAGCTATATTCTGTCTGCCATGTGGAGAGGCCCTCTGTGCTGCACAGTATTCAGCTGACAAGCCTTCAGATCCAGAGCAGACTTTTCAATAGGTTCATCTAGAGTGAGTAGGAAGAGAGACGTTTCAATTCTGTAAGGTTTTGCATGAGTGTATAGGAAATATAAAATAAATATTGGTGACATTCCTGTAAAATAAAAATGCAGCGTTAGATAAATGGCATCTATTCGATCACAATGACTGATTTTTCGTAGGGAGGGTTGGGGCAGAATGTAGGCCTTGGTGGTCAGACTTAATTTTTTTATTTAATCCTTTTGTAGTTGTTCCTTCCTTTTAACTTTTTTTGCTTTGTTTCTCTCTTTCACTGTACTGAAAATAAAGTTCTACCTGCCGTTGCCCTCCAGTGTGCTGTTTGTCTTTCCTTGGCACTATGCTTTCACACATGTCAACAATGACATACAAAATATTGAAACAGTATTTATCTGGGAAACTCAGTATTATGCTCTGCTTCTGATCATTCTTTGTGTCATAAAATAACAATGGATTTGGGTAAAGTACATATCAAATTCCAGATGTTCTGTATGTCTCTTGGACAAGAAGGTATGCTTAGGTTTCTTGCTCATTTCTTTCTTTATTTCTGTTTTAATGCAGACTCAAGAATGAACAATCCGTCAGAAACCAGTAAACCATCAATGGAGAGTGGAGATGGGAACACAGGTAAGAAATGATATGGCACAGATATTTTCTGATGGAATTAAATGGATATGAAAAGCCAATTTTCTTTACCAGTTTACAGGCACAACAACAAAAAAAAAATGAAGAAAAAAAAAAAAACAAACCCCCCCACACAAGGAAATGTAAACCCCTGCCCCTGCAAATTCTACGCCTGCTGTTTTTAGAGTCCTGAGAACACTGGCATGCCTATGCTGAAAACAAGTTATTACTACACACATGTTATCAACATGTACATAAGATTCCCTCTTCCTTCTTGTTTGTAATGCTTCTGGTATTATGGAAAATCTTGTGGCACAAGCTCTCCGTAAAGTCATCTCATCCTTCCCTGTTGGAGTGCATCTCTGACACGTCTAACTCCATCACTGATTTTGGGGCTGATATTTTCCCTGGCAGGTGTGGGCCATTGGCTGATCTTGTTTCCATTTTGGGCTTCAGTCAAGCTATAACAGTGCTCAGAAATGAGGCAAAGGGAGAAAGCGACATTTCTCAACATTAAGAAAGTTGGCAGGCTTTTCTGTGATGCCTTCTTGTGTTAGACTGGAAATTTGGCTGGGACAGAGTAGGGCCATTGTCATCTGGCGCATCATTGAGATGGGGACGATTTACAAGCTGTTGAAGTTTGAGACACTATAGTTCAGTCATCTTATATCTTACAGGCATATCTTATGCCTTAATTTCCTTTTGCAGGTAATTGAAGGTTCATTTTGGAAACAAGAATCAAGACTAAATAGTTTAATTGAAGTCAATTTTCTCTGAGCTCAAGGTAGCATTTGGGGAGAGAAAATTCTAATAAGAAGGAACTTGTGTTGAGAGAAATCCAGTTACCTTGTATGAGGAAAATTATTTTCCTCATTTTTCATTTAATAATAAGAATTTTACTTTAAGCTCTGGGGTTGTTCTGAAATTAACAATTTAGTTTATGTTACTGTTTCCTCATTCTTTGTACAAGGCTTTAATACAGCTACGAGTGACTGAATGTTCCTGATCCTGATTCGAGGGGCAGGGTGTTTTCTGTCATGGATGGGCTCAGTCAAAAGGAATTCAGCTCACTTACAAGTGTATTTCTTGTTACTGGCATCTCTGTTTTTATACTTCCAGTTGTATTTGTAATAGGGGAGGTATCAATCTTTTCATGTACAAAAATGATGTACTATCTATTTAATACTCTTTTTTAGCATGATTTGTAGCTTAATTTCAAAAAATGTACAAGATGCAGATATTTCATAGTCACAGGCAGCATCAGGAGAATAATGCTTTTAGATATCCCTCTTCTATTGAAGCATTGTTTCTTGAGGGTGTGTGTAAACCTCTTGAGGAAATTCAGGCTTGCTGCTTTGTGTGACCGCAGTTCCCTGTGTGCACTCTTCTCAAGAGCTGTCCCCTGGTGCAGTTCCTTGAGTGCAGTTTTAAGTGGCAGATTTTACCTCAACCGAGCCCTTAAAGAGGAGGGCTGACTTTATTTGGAGGTGGTCCATTATCACAGAAGTGTTCTGCCTGCTTTAGCAGAACTCTGGTTCTGCTGACCTGGGCAGGTACTTCATCAGTGTGAAGGTTGTGGTCAAGGTGTAAAGAAAGGTTGGGTTGTAAGGCTGCATGTAGGTGTTTTCATCCCAAAGGGGATTACAATGTTTGTAGTTTATGTTGTAATACTGACTTTATTAGGAAGACTTGACTCTTACTCGTGTGATGTTTGCAAAACATACAAACATCTGTAACTTAAATGTTCCCAGTCATTCATTTCAAATGTGCTTCCTGATTTTTTTTTATTATTATTAAAAATGATCCAGACTACAGCAGTCTAGGAATTTTGAGGGCCCTTTGTTCAGTAG